>CAUYPK010017401.1:0-25705 GCA_963574355.1 Loris lydekkerianus
GGGGGGGGGGGGGGGGGTGGGGGGGGGAGAGGCAGGTACAACAAAAGAGTTGGCAAAAAACACATAACAAAAAAATAACTACAAATTCTTGTGCTGTCCATACTACATAACAAACAAAACATTAAGACAAGACGAATTGTCTTCTAGTATTAGGGGAAAGGTGTTGGAGGATGTTGGGAAAGATGAAAGTGAATGCTCGTAGGTATTGAGATTCTTTGGGTGTGGGAGAAGACAAAGTCCTACAATTAGATTTTGATAATAGTTGTACAATTCTGTGACTATACTAACAAACACAGAATTGTATGCTTAAAAGGTTAAACTACTAAGTTTATTGAAGCAAACTAATAACGTTTACCAAAACGTGAGGTGTTCCAAAATCTCACAGCATAAGTACACATATAGTGAGAGTACATGTGAGACAGTCAACCCTATCTCTATACTCATATACAGGTTACCATGAATTGACATGGAAAACACATTTTGCCATCCTACTGAAGTTTTTTTTTTTTTTTTTTTTTTTTTCTTGAGACAGAGTAATAATCCCCTCCCCACAATCTCAAATTCCTGGGCTCAACAGATCTTAATTTCTCATTTTCCTGAGCATCTGGGAGTCTTTAAGACCACCACATTGCCCACTTAATTTGTATCACTCATTTTTTTCTTCCCACAGTGTTAAGATTACAGGTGTGAGCCACCAATCCAGACCTTGAAGTTGAGAAATTTTTCAAACTATGAATTTGGCCAGTGATTGGGCATCTTGGCTTTTGGGAGGCATATTCAGTTGAATTGTTTAAATTTCTGACTTTGTCATCTCTCTCTTTGAAGAATAAAAAATGGCCAGATGTTATGCAGGTCACTGTATTCCCAGCTGAAAGAACAGGTTCATTTGATAACAACTCAAGATTACAGGGAGCTATAATCCCAGTGCAAGTGACCGAGAACAACAAAACGATACCCTTCTCAATTGTATAAATGGAGAAAAACAGTAGGAAAATTACTCCTCATTTTTACTTTTAACCACAGATCTTGAGTTGAAATTTTATCCCTTTATTACATGTAAAGTAGAGAAACTATACACTCAAAGAAAAATTGTGTTTCTGGAGCCTGTATTATTCAAGCCTTTAGATTTTATGTACCTCTAACCCTTTTATACTATAGATTAATGTACTCATTCTAAATTGCCAACATAGTGAATTCCTGACTCCAAGCAGGGTTTTATATCATGCTAATATATACAGAGTACAAACTCCAACCCTTCCATTGGTGTCCTTCAATTTGGGCTAAAATTCACCTGTCTCAATCAGTCAGAGTTCAGGGACAAGACAACTCTGAGCAACACATTCCCATCGGATAAACTGGCAATATCCAATAAACCAACCCCAAACCATATTTTTCTGCTTCATTTCCCCCACACCCCGGTGGTCCAAGGTAAATCTCCTTTTGTATGTATTTATATATTCCATCTGCCTATAGACCTCTTCTTGTACATTACTCTTGGAAAGTGTACCTATTATATTTTCTTTCTTTTCTTCTTCATTTTATTATTTTTCATGAGACAGAACCTCACTCTGTTGCCCAGGCTAGAGAGTCATGGCAGCAGCCTAGTAAATAGTAAAATAAAATACTTGTGTTGAACAGTTGCTACTTCCAAAGCTTCTAGTGCAGTGAAAACTAAAGATAATGGCCACAAAGCTTGACTGCCTTTTTCTTTTCAGTACAAACTTGGTGGGACATATGTAGGATAATATGTAAAAATAAAACATATCCTACATCAAGCACAAAAAGTGAATTCAGTGTGAGTTTAAAGTGACTTGTTTTTCTTCCAGAGGCTTAGGAAGTCTGGACCCCCCTGGGTTACTCACAGAGATAGGCTTTTTTGGAAAACTCCTTAGGCCTATTCTCTAAGGCGGTACTTCCCGTTAAGCCTGAGACCAGAGGGCGTGCAGCCCTTTCTCGGAGACACCGGCCAGAGGGTTGACATATGTTAACACATGTTGTCTGAGGTCTATAGATATTCTGCCCTAAAGAAAGGACACAGTCATTACTTCATACTGTAAACTGAGTGAATGCTTGAGAATATTCTATTAACTTTGTTCCCCTGAAGCTACTTCCATCTTTGTGCCCTGCTCAGAAACTAGTCATTGTCTTGAAAATAGGAGAGATTTACTGAAAGGTGATGGTATTGATATGTAAAAATAAAGTGAGAAAAGGAAGAAGCTAATCGTTAAAAGATTAAGTGTGTACCTGACTGAAAAAGTATAAAACCTGAACTTAAAATAAAAAACTTTGCTATACACCATATCAGAGTGTATGGTCTGTTCTTGACTTAATAATTACAGGAGCGAGTTTTACACCTACAGCTAAGCTTCTGCTCGTTCGCGTTTCCGGTCACGCAACACGTGTGTGTCCTACGTGCCTCAAATGTTGATTCAGAAGACCTAAGAATACAGTAAATGACATCATAGGTAGCTCAGGACAATGAAGATTTATTTTTAGCTGTGACTCTTGTCTGTTCAGTGATCTAAACTTAAAAAGAAAGAGGATAGGGGAGAAGGAAAAAAAATATAGAAGCCAATGAAAGAATGTGAGATTCCTGCTTGATCTTAAAAAGCACCACAGTGAAATCCAAGTGTAGCTTTCTTATTTCTTTTCAACCAGAAAGGTGTTGACAGGAGAAATGTCTGAACAGTGGAGGATAAGCCCTCTAGCGAGTGCCCTGTCCCTTCCCTGCAGTCATTCATTCTGAGAATTTGGCTCCATGTCTACAGTGGAGGTGGTGGTCTTCCTAAGATGTTGAGCTGTAGGCTTCATACTTATTTGTCCTTGGACTTCTCAAGATTGTACTTTCAAACAATCTGTCCTGTTTGTCTTGATTTCTCCTAGGCTGACATCTGAGGGGTCTCTGACCACTTTCAGTTTCCATGCTGTGTCTAGTGGGGCAAAGAGGGAAACGAGGCCATGCAGTAGGTCCAGTCAGAAGACTTAGGAAAGGCAGGGAAATGGCAGAGAGTGCTGGAGGATGGACCAGGTGGCCACCCTGCCAAGGGCAAGGCTCTAGGGAAGAGAGTCCAGAAAGAAAGCAAGTATCTGAATGGTGGCACAAAAATAGACAAGGGGTGGAGAAGCAGAAGCAAGAGAGAAAGGGAGCAATGCTGCGCTCTGTTCAGTAAGCAGCTCTCGTGGGAACTGAGAGTGAGAACTCATTGGCTCCTGTGAGGGTGGCTCCAAGCCATGCCCGGGGGATTCACCCTCGCCACCCAAACACCTCCCACCAGCCCCACCTCCAACACTGGGGATGGGATTTCAACATGAGACTTAGTGGCGCCAAACCACAGCACCCAGCCTAGCCCAGAGATAGCATTGTGGGGACCTAGGCAAAAAGCACGAACAGATTCTCCTGGTCAGCACTCAGTACCAGCACTTGGTGACTGGTGATTTTCTTTTCTCTTATCATGAAGCACCAAGGGACAAAGAAATGTGTGAAAGAAAAGATCCAGAATTGCAGCTCAAGATTAAATTATAGATGACATCAAAAGGAGCTGGTAGGCTGGACTCTGTGGCTCACATCTGTAATCCTAGCACTCTGGGAGGCCAAGGCAGGAGGATTGCTGGAGCTCAGGAGTAGTACAAGACCAGCCTGAGCAAGAAGAGGATGTCTTTGCTAAAAAATAGAAAAATGAGCTGTGTGTTGTGGCAGGTACTTATAGTCCCAGCTACTGAGGAGGTTGAGGCAGGAGGACTGCCTGAACCCAGGAGTTTGAGGTTGCTGTGAGCTAGGCTAACACCATATCACTCTAGCCTGGGCAACAGAGTGAGATTCTGTCTCAAAAACAAAAAGCAAAAAACAAGCAGCCTGTGGAGTGTGCTGGAGCCCATAATCCCAATGCCAAATGGGAGAGAAGTAGATACTCGGTTGGGGCCGAAGAGGAAGGACGTAGGGAATGGGGAGGTGGCTCCCGTCCTCCAGCAGTATCAATGAGTCATGGCTGACACCTTACCAGGCGCTGACTTCAGCAGCTATTATAACTTCAAGAAAGACAAAAAAGGTGAGATGGAGGAGAACAGATCTAGCTGAGTGAAGGAAGTATAAACAAGGGTAAATAGCAGACTTCTGTAAAGCTATGGTCCTAGTGTTGCTTCTATACCCCTTCAGAAAAAATCATGTTTCTTTACTCCTAATCCATCCTTAAAAGAACAATCTTCCCACTAAGCCCTGGGTTAAATGTGCAAAATACCACAGAATGTGATGAAAATTCTTCAACAGATGTCTTATTAAATGGTCATCAGAAAAATGGGCAATAGTCTGGGTGCAGTGGCTTACTCCTATAGTCCTAGCACTCCAGGAGACTGAAGCAGGAGGATTGCTTGAGCTCAAGAGTTCAAGACCAGCCCAAGCAAGAGTGAAACCTCACCTCTACTAAAAAGTAGAAAAAATTACCGAGGCATGGTGGCGTGCACCACCTATAGTCCCAGTTACTGGAGAGGCTGAGGCAGGAGAATCATTTGAGCCTAGGAGTTGGAGGTTACAGTGAGCTATGATGATGCCACTGCAGTCTACCTGGGGTGACAGATTGAGACTCTGTCTCACAATAAATAAAATAAAATAAAATTTGGCTGGGCATAGTGGTGCACGCCTGTAATCCTAGCACTTTGGGAGGCCGAGGTAGGTGGATTGCCTGAGCTCAGGAGTTCGAGACCAGCCTGAGCAAGAGCAAGATCCTGTCTCTAAAAATAGCCAGGTGTGGTAGCTGTTGTCCCAGCTACTTGGGAGGCCGAGGCAAGAGAATCAGTTGAGCTCAAGAGTTTGAGCTACAGCACCATGGCACTCTACCAAGGTTGACAAAAAGTGATACTCTGTCTTAAAAAAATAAAATAAAATAAAATTTAAAAATGGGCAATAGACATAAATAGGCATTTCTCAGAGGAGGCATATAAATCCAAAATGTATCCAAGCTGATTATTCCTCAGGAAATTACAAATGCAGATTCAGTAAGATATTGTTTTATACTTACCAGATTAGCAAAAATGAAGAACTCCAACAATACAAAGTATGGGAAAATATACAAAACTATAGGAATTCTTTCACATTCCTAGTGGCAGTGTAAATAGGCTTAATCACTTTGGGGTTTTAAAAAATTTTGGTTTTGACAGGGTCTCCCTCTGCTGCCCTGGCTGGTGTGATCATAGCTCACTACAGCTTCCAACTTCTGAGTTTAAATAATCCTCTCACTTCCACCTCCTGAATAGCTGGGACTACAGGCATGTGCCACAACATGTGGCTAATTTTTAATATTTTTTTTGGAAATGTGGTCTCTATATTGACCAGGCTGGTCTTGAACTCTTGGCCTCAAGTGATCCTCTCACCTCCCAAAGTTCTGAGATTATAGGCATAAGCCACTAAACCCAACCTAGGCATACGTCAAGGTGTGTTTTTGCTTTGGAAAATAATTTGCCATTTGTTGTAAAGCTGACATCTATATAACAAGGACTTGGGAGGTTTGCTCCTGGGAATATATTCTAGATCAGGTTATTTTGTTTCAAATGTGTACCTTTTAGTGGGTTTTAATACCAATTTAGAGGTACACAAACAACATTTTTAACAAACAAAATAGACTTTTTGGAAAAGTCTATTCAATAGAGGCAGAAAAACTTAGAAGGCATTATCTGTGTGTGTGTGTGTGTGTGTGTGTGTGTATATATATATATATATTTTTTTTTTTTTTTTTTTTTTTTTTTTAGATGGAGTCTCATTTTGTCACCCTTGGTAGAGTGCTGTGGTATCATAGCTCACAGTGATCTCAAACTCCTGGGCTTAAGCAATTCTCCTGCTTCAGCCTCCCCAAGTACCCAGGACTACAGGCACCTGCCACAATGCCCAGCTATTTCCACAGACAGGATCTTACTCTTGCTCAAGCTGGTCTAGAACCTGTGAGCTCAGGCAATCCATCCTTCTTGGTCTCCTAGAGTGCTAGGATTACAAGCGTGAACCACCATGCCCGCTGGCTTTGTCTACATGAAGGGTAAGTTTTGATTCATAAATTGTTAGTTTCATATATGTGTGCAGTGTGTGTACCGGTTGTGATATAAAATCTCTGTGGTGCATGTAAATGTGGTACATAAATGTGGTACGCTTATTATATGTGTATAAAATATATTACAGTTTTTAAAAGTTTGAAAACCAATGCCCTCCAGTATTTGGAAACACGTAGAATGTTCATTATTCATACTAGCAAAAGACTGTAGACAACTCAAATATTTGTTGCCAGAAATATGGACAGATAAATTGGAGAGTATTAACACAAGGGACTATTATACAGCAATGAAAAGGAATGAATGCTAGCTGCCTGCAATAATATGGATAAATCCCAGAAATCCAATACTGAGAGAAAAGAACTGGTCACAATTGGTACCAACTGAGTATTTGTTTAAAAACAAAAATTGACGGTTTAAAAAGAAAAAAAGAGCTGGTCACAGAAGACTACATATAATATTATTTTAAAGCCTCCAGATAACAAAACAAAATAATATATTACATATGTGGCGAAGAAGTTACAAATTTAGGATAGTGATTATCCCTAGAGGTGAGGAAAGAAGAGAGTTACTGGTAATGTTTTGATTCTTAAGGTGGAGGGGTTCACCAATGTTTGTTTTGTTATTATATTTTATAATTTATAGAGACAGTTTCATATATGAATACATGTATGTAATAATTAACTGTATATAATATAACATAAAACCAAAATCAATATGGCCATAAATACATCTAATGTACTGGCTCAAAAAACATGCTTACAGTAGGCAAATATATCTCTCTCCTTCAAAATAGAGATTACCATGAAAATCAACAAAAAATGGACTAAAAGGGAGAGGAAGATAAAGAACAACCCTTTTAGGCTGTTGTCATCGCATTTTTAAAGCACTGATTGCATAGATCAGTACTTATGTTCATAGTTGGTAAACACACAAGACCCTTATTGAGAAGGAGAATATTTTCTCCTGGGATTGGCCTTTCCAAGTTAAACCAGAAAAGGTTTCCAGAATAAATTCACCCAAGTTAGCAACAGACCATGTTCTCTGTGTATTTTTGTTGACTAAAATAGATTATTTTCTTTAAACTATACTTTTGTGCAAACCCGTTTTTTTTTTGCCAGGGGGAAGGTAGCATGTACCAGACCAGACCCAGTTCTTTAGTGGACACAATTGGCTTACTACTCTCACTCCCCAAATTCAGTTGAAATGGATATATCCTTCAAACCAAATGAAAGCAGTGGCTTCCATGCCTGTGTTTTGCTCAATAATTCACAGAGTATTCTTGATTACTTACTACTAAGAAAAAAGCAAAATTGGCCACATAGCAGCCAAGGAAATGTTTCTGCCCTATGGTATTAAGTGTTGCTACCACGCAGTAAGCTTTACTGTCTTAAAAATCATGCACAGTCCCAAGGATTTAGTGAAGTACAAACATCCGTTATGAACTATTAAGCTTGAAAAGATGAAACAAACTCTCATACCTTCATGTTATGGGTTGAATTTTCTGTTCCCCAAATTCACAGAATCATTGCAGATGTAATTACTGAGGTAAAATGAGGTCATATTACACTAGTGTGGTCCCTTAAACCAATATAAATTGTATCCTTATGAAAAAGGAAAAATTTGGCCGGGTGTAGTGGCTCACGCCTGTAATCCTAGCACTCTGGGAGGCTAAGGCGGGTGGAATGCTTGAGCTCAAGGGTTCAAGATCAGACTGAGCAAAAGCGAGACCCCGTCTCTACTAAAAATAAAAAATCTGGGCAGCACCTGTGGCTCAAGGAGTAGGGCACCAGCCCCATATACCAGAGGTGGCAGGTTCAAATCCGGCCCCGGCCAAAAACTGCAAAAAAATAAAAATAAAAATAAATAAAAAATCTGAGGCAAGAGGATCGCTTGAGGCCAAGCATTTGAGGTTGCTGTGAGCTATGATGCTGTGGCATTCTACCCAGGGTGACAGCTTGAAACTGTCTCAGAGAAAGAAAAAAAAGAAGAAATTTAAACACACACAGAACAAATGCCATGTTAAGATGAAGGCAGAGATTGGGGTGATGCAGCAGAAGGCAAAGATTGCCAGACTGCCAACAAACCACCAGAGTCCAGGGGAGAGGCCTGGGACATGTTCCTCACAGCCTTTAGCAGGAACCATACTCACCTTGGATTTCTAGTCTGTAGAACTGTGAGATGACAAATTTCTGTTGTCCTGTGTCACCCGTATGTGGTACTTTTTTAGAGCCCTAGTAAACTAATACTCTTCGGTGCTTTAACAACCTAAATGCCCATGAACTCAGGAATGAATTAACAAACTGTGCTACACATATACCATGGAATACTACTGTGTTTCCCCAAAAATAAAACATCCTCTGAAAATAAGACCTACTTACAGGTTTCCTTCTGGGTGAAATATAAGGCATCCCCCTGAAAATAAGGCCCCCCAGGCTCTGTCTCGGAATGAAAATTAATTTACCGTAATCTGGTTGCTAAGGCCGCCCCAACTGGCGTCTAGCAACCAGTGATGTTACTTGGAGTCCTGAAGTCACTGCTGTGTGGAGGCGGAGCGGAGGTCGGAGTGAGCCGTGAGTGCGGGGCGGGAGAGAGGAGGAGACTTTCGCAGATGTGTGTAGAAGAACAGGAGGATCAGAGTGGACGGGACACGGTGAACAATAAATGTGTACCGTATTCTTCTTCATGGCATAATAAGACCTCTCCTGAAACACAGACCTAGCACATCTTTGGGAGCAAAAATTAAAATAAGACCTTGTCTTATTTTATGGGGCACCATACACTGTCTTATTTTCGGGGAAACAGGGTATTCAGTCATTAAAAAGACAGTGACTTCACATCTTTTAGTAGTATCCTAGATGGAATTGAAATTCATTCTTCTTAGTAAACTATCACAAGAATGGAAAAGCAATTATCCAATGTACTCAATATTAATATGAAGCCAGTAGATGATCTAATGCATACCCACATAGAAGGAAAACTCATTTCAATTCAAGTTGGGGGGAGGAGAAATGAGGGAGGGCAAGGGGAAGGGAGTTGGGGTGCTCTCACTGAATGGGCACAAGGTGGGGTGTTTGGCACACCTTTTTTGTGTGGGAGATAACCACAAGAGGGACTCTATCTAACAAAATCAAATATGTTGACCTGGTTGTTCGTAACCTCACATGAACCTGAAATAAATTTACTTTTCAAAAAAAAATTTAGAAAAATGCTTAATCTGGCTGGGCACGGTGGCTCACACCTATAATCCTAGCACTCTAGGAGGTCCCAGTGAGTAGACTGCTTGGGCTCAAGAGTTTAAGACCAGCCTGAGCAAGAGCCAGACCCTATCTCTATTAAAAATAGAAAAAACTAGCTGTGTGCTGTGTGGGTGCCTATAGTCCCGTCTACTTGGGAGGCTGAGGCAAGAGGATCACTTGAGCCCAAAAGTTTGAAGTTGCTGTGAGCTATGACACCACAGTACCGTAGCCTGGACAACAAAGTGAGGCTCTCTCTTAAAAAAAAAAAAAGCATAATCTTCTATTTAAATACTAAATATTATAATTATGACGTCTGTAGGTTTACAGTGAACACTTGAAATCAGGAAACTTTTTTTTTTAAATTAAATCATAGCTGTGTACATTAATGTGATCATGGGGCACCATACACTGGTTTCATAGAGACCTTGAATAAGGATCTGCTCTGCCTTTTAATTGGCTGTTCCACCTCAAATGAATAACTTACCCTCTTTGGACTATGTACTCATCTGTGACGTGTCATGATACTAATATTTACCCCACTTACCTCTCATCATGGTAAATGAATCCAGTGAAATAATAAATGGGAAAGTGTTTTGTAAATTGTAAAGCACTACAATATCATGTAAAATATTATATTGTTCATCCATTAAAGTGCTGATAATAATTATCAGTTAACCTTCTAACGTATTATGCATATTAGCAGGACAAACACTGGATCCCTAAATGTTAGCAGCACAGCCTGTTGACAAGATGAAGGAGAGTTTATTGCTCACTATGGTACGAGAGAATGCCACCTTGGCAAACCTTTGATAAGGTCTTGGAGGGGAAACAGTAAGGTCAGAATTTATTAAGAATTAAACCAGAGATTTGGTTTAAGTCAGGTCTGTCAACGTGGGGCCTTGAGTAGGACTGGGAAAGCACTGGTGGAAACAGCAAAGTGAGCAGTCTTAGGACATAAACTACTGATGATGGTTTCTGTGAAAATAGCTGGCAATTTCTGCAATGAACTATAAAGTTATTTGCCTTTGAAAGTCTCCTGAAATAGTAAATTAATTCTGATAAATACCATAGAATAATAAAGTCAGAGGATGGGCAAGGTGGCTCACACCTGTAATCCTAGCATTCTGAGAGGATGAGGCAAGAGGATCACTTGAGCCCAGGGGTTTGAGGTTGCTGTGAGCTACAGTGATGTCACAGCATTCTACCCAGGGCATGAGAGTGAGACTCTGTCAGAAGGAGGAAGAGGAGAAGTAGGGAGAGGGAGAGGGGAAGGGAGGGGGAGAGGGAGAAGAAAGTCAGGTTTAGGTTAATATAGACAGCATTTTGTTTGGGTCCTCAGGTCCAAACTGTATAGGAATGGAGGGAGATGGATTCAGTTTTCGTGTATAAAATGTGGGTAAAGTGCTTGAGTTGGTGGCTGGTGCCTTGCCCATTCCCTCTTTCATGATCAGGCTCAGCTTGCTATTCCCCATCTGGGTTCTTTCTCCCAAAATAAGTCGGCTCCTCCTTCAAATCCACTGTCTCTGTTAGAACTGTTTCTCATCCTTATCCAAAAACTCATTTCTTCCAGCCTGGGCCTGCCAAACAACAATGACGGCTGCAACCAAAAAATAGCCAGGCGTTGTGGGGGGTGCCTGTAGTCCCAGCTACTTGGGAGGCGGAGTCAGGAGCCTCGCTTGAGCCCAGGAGTTTGAGATGGCTATGAGCTATGATGCCACAGCACTCTACCCAGGGCAACAGCTTGAAGCTCTGTCTCAAAAAAAAAAAAAAAAAAAAAGAACCTCATTTCTTCCTGCCTTAAAACTCATTGCTAACTTTGGTCAATAAGGCTATATAATATCATGATTTATCATTAGTATAAGAGCTCCCTGAGCAGACCTGTTTTATTTCAGGAGACTTCAACCCAGATGAACAATGCTGTGTAGACAATTCTGGAGGACAAATCATCTTGTTCAGAGGGTCAGTAGGTGCTCTCCCCTTCCCGTCACCTCTTCACCTATTCCCATCGTGGCTTCAAGACTGAGAGGGCAGAAGGTCACTTGGCCCATTCAGCTTTTGCTCTTTCTGAGGAGCAGATCAGAAAGTACTGGTGGTGAAGTCTCCACTGGTATCAGCTCTGGCCAGTGGGATTGAAAAGGATTTCTTTACATTAAAAACAGGAATAGGAAAAATCTTGGATTGGGATTCAGATAAATTGAGTTTGGGAATTGGCTTCCAAGTCCTAGGTGGCCCAGGTCCCATTATCCTAGATCCAATTTCCTACTTTCTACCTGTTTCCAGCTCCCTCAACCACAAAAGGCTAATTTCTTACTTTAAAAAGCTATTTTGAAGAATTGGTAATTCTCTCCTCTGGTGCAATCACAAGTGAATGAATGGTTCATTGTTAAGGAAGTCATTCCACTGAACAAGGCAATCTCTCCTTCTGACAAGGTTAGGAGTGTTATAATCAGGTAAAGTATTTTTCTACATTCCTTCTTATGCGGCCCAGTGTATACAGGTATTTCAAAGTACTGCATTTGGGGTATTCCATCAATACTATTTGCCATTAATACAAATGAATTTATAGGTCAGCATGTGGTAAAGTATCATAATACAACCTTACTTTTCTGAAAGGGTACAAAAACTCCTGAGATTTTTGAAAACTGAAGACATTTTATAGCTAGTAATTTCCTCAATGCTGAGAGTATTTGTTAGAGTTTAGGTTACCAGTGAAATTATACTTTCAGTATGTGCCCAAATCCTACTTAAATTCCTGTTGATTGATGTATGAGAAATAAAGATATAATTTACTGGCTCAGCCAGTCCTAGAATAACTGGAACAAAATAATATATTCCAGAAAAGAAATAAGTACTTGTTTTTTGTCGGGTGCAGTGGCCAATGCCTATAATCTTATCACTCTGGGAGGGTGAGGTGGGTAGATTGCTTGAGCTCAGGAGTTTGAGACCAGCCCGAGCAAGAGCAAGACCTCATCTCTATTAAAAATAGAAAAACTAGCCAGGGATTGTGTCAGGCACCTATAGTCCCAGCTACTCAGGAGGTTGAGGCAAGAGGATCACTCAAGCCCAGTTTAAGGTGAGCACTTAGGAATTGGTTCCAATCTCCCTAACTATCTCTAAACACCAATATATTAAATCTGAGTTTTCAATTTGACTGGAATCAGATCATATTACAAGTTTTTCATGAAAAAAAGGGAGGCAGTTAATAAGTTCATAACATCAGACCTCCGTCAAATTAGGCTATAAGACATTCTGTAAGTAAATATGTTGATAATTTCAGTATGTTAACACATTCAATATATATAAACATTTTTTACATGGATTTAAACACAAAAGCTGTGTTATTTTATTTGATTTTCACAATAATCCTACAAAGAGGTTAAGGCAGGTATTAAATATTTTACATGCGAGGAAACTGTGTTTCAGAAAAGCAGTGTGACAAAACTTAAGTTCCATACCTAGGAAGTGGGAGCTTTGGGAAACCATGTTTTCTGAATTTAACATGTACGCTCTTTAAGCCAGTTGTTTTTTTATCATGGCAGAAGAAACAGAGGTAGATTGAACAGAACTATGGATTGCATGAAATTGTGATAACTTGAAAACTGTTATCACAAGTTATGTGAAATAATAACATTATCTCAATCATTCATCCTTGGAAAGTAGAACTCATGTAGTTGACTTGTTCAAGGACTGGTGAGCAAAGAATTCAGCCCAAACCATCCCAGCTGAAGCATCTTCCACCTTTAACTCCTTTCTAGAACAGAAAAGTGTTTTTAAATTTGTTTATGTTTTCCAAAGAAAACAAAAGTGTATTGAGAATTTAAAACTAATAAAGATACCCAATAGGACTCCTGGGGTCATTGTGATGAGGGGCACAGAGCCTGTGGCTCCCTAAGAACAAATTCCCTACATATGAAGAAGAAGAAAAAAATTATAAGATGTGTGTGGTAGGTGTACAGGTGATTATTGCATCATTCTTTCAACTGTACTGTATGTTTGAAAAATTGCCTAATAAAATATTGGAAAATTAAAAAACAAACAAATATAACTAATGAAGACAAGCTGCAGTGATGCAGGGTTGGAGGATTCCAGAGCCCCCACCCACCCACCCACCCAGGGGAGCGCTGTCCACAGGCTGCCTGAGGAATCCTGGCCAGAACCAATGGCTGGTCAGTTTGACCAGAACCTTCCAATCTGTAAAAAGCCTTCCTGAAGCACACGCTGGCCTCTCCCTCGCCTCTGTGTCCAGAAGAGTGGCATTTACATTTTGGGAGGTAAAGCTGGTTATTTCCCTCCCCTCCCCGCTACCCTGCTCTACCCTCCAAAACTGACTTGCCTAAGAAAGTCTGCCAACCCTAAATGGGCTGATAGCTCTCTGTTTCTGGTGATTATCATGGGACCAGTCAGAAGAGACTTTGGAGCACTTTTTTTTTGAGACAGAGCCTCAAGCTGTCACCCTGGTTAGAGTGCTGTAATATCACAGCTCACGGCAACCTCCAATTCCTGGGCTCAAGTGATTCTCCTACCTCCGCCTCCCAAGTAACTGGGATTACAGGCACCCACCACAACGCCTGGCTATTTTTTTTGGTTGCAGCCATCAGTGTTGTTTTGGGGCCCGGGCTGGATTTGAACCTGTTGGCTTAGGGGTATGTGGCTGGCACCTTAGCCGTTTGAGCCACAGGCGCCGAGCCTGCAGCACTTCTTAAAATACTGTATGTGCGCCACAGATCTGTGACTCAAATGAAGAGTAAGGTGAAAGGGCAGTAATCTCTTTCCAAGAGCAGGTTGAGTGATACATGTGCAGCTTGTGATCTCAAGGTGTCTATAAATTGCCTCCCACAGCATGGGTGGGTGACTGTTCCAGGGAAGCTCCCAAGATTGTAGGAACACAAGGCCAGCAGCCACTGCCGCAGGTGGACACTGTGGCCCTCCAGTGACGCCGGGCTGTCGCAGGTGGACACTGTGGGCCCCCAGTGACGCCGGGCTGTCACAGGAGGAGCGCCAGCATAACAGCTGGCCCAGTCTGGAAAGCAGAGGCACCCGCCTAGAGGGAGTGCTGCGAGCCCGTCAAGCAGGCACCAGGGAATGGAGCTTTGCAGAAGAGGCTGATGGCACGTGAAGTTTACTCCAGCCCCTGCAGGCCTAAAGACAGGTCAGCCTTCTTTGTCTAGCACCAGGGAAGAAGAGACCAACTTCTCAGTATTGGTGAACAGTAGTGAATTTTCCTGATGAGGACAACTTCTTCAATTAAGAACCCAAACTACAATTTTACACATTTGTTGCTGTTTTTGAACTATCCATTCCATGTAATTCATTAATTAATACCTTAATGTGGTTCAAGGTCCTAGTTACTGAGACTCCCCTACTGTTGCAGCTCAGGACCTCCAGGGTGTGCAGGGCTCCCCTTCTGCCCCTGGCCCCACCACCCTAACCCCTGTTTGCACCCTTAGCTGCACCTTTAAGGCCTCTTTCTACACTATTTTGCTATCTTTAATTTGTGGATTAAAGGTTGGGAACCAGAGAGTCAAACTTCTTAGGATTGGTTAATAAATAAGACTAGTAAAAAGCCTGAGGCATCCTCATATGAATTAAGTGTCTATGATTTTATACACTGATTCTTTTAAACCATTCAAATGCCTTTTAGAAATCATGTTCTGGCTGGCCGGTGGCTCATGCCTGTAATACCAGCACTCTGGGAAGCCGAGGTGGGTGTATTGCCTCAGCTCACGGCTTAGAGACCAGCCTGAGCAAGAGCTAGACACTGTCTCTAAAAAAAAGCCAGGCATTGTGGCGGGCACCTGTAGTCCCAGCTAATCAGGAGGCTGAGGCAAGAGAATCACTTGAACCCAAGAGTTTGAGGTTGTTGTGAGCTATGACAGCATAGTAGTCTACTGAGGGCAACAAAGTAAGACTCAGTTTCAAAAAAAAAAAAAAAAAGTTGCTGTTCTTTTTAATTGTGGTAACTTTTTTTTTCTTGGAGAAAAAGTCTACCCCTGTCTGAGCAACAGGGTCATCACAGCTCACTGCAGCTTTAAACTCTGGGTTCAAGCAATTCCCCTGTCTCAGCATCCTGAATAGCTGGGACGCTGCCACCACACTCTGGCTAATTTTTCTATGTTTTGTAGAGACAGGGTCTCACCATGTTCACTAGACTGGTCTCAAATTCCTGGGCTCAAGCTATCCTCTTGACTTGGCCTCCCAAAGTGCTAGTATTATAGGTGTGTGGCTGGCCGGTGGCTCACGCCTGTAATCCTAGCACTCTGGGAGGCTGAGGTGGATGGATTACTTGAGCTCAGGAATTGAAGACCAGCCTGAGCAAAAAAGCTAGACCCAATCTCTATTAAAAATAGAAAAACTGAGCCAAGAGGATCACTTGAGCCTGAGTTGGAGGTTGCTGTGAGCTATGATGCCATGACATTCTACCCTGGGCGACAGCTTGAGACTCTGTCTCGGAAAAAAAAAAAAAAAAAAAAAAAGAGTACAGGCGTGAGCCACCATACTTGGCCCGTCTTAACCATTTTTAAGTGTGCAGTTCAGTGGTAATAAGTACATTCGTGTTGTACAACCATCACCTCACCACCATCCATCTCCGGAACTTTTTCCTCATCTTGCAAAACTGAAACCCATTAAACAATACCTCCCAATTCTCCCCTTCCCCCAGCATCTTGCAACCAACATTCTACTTTCTGTCTCTCTGAATTTGATGACTCTCTAGGTTCCTCATGTAAGTGGATCATATACAGTGTTTGAATTTTCATGGTTGGCTTCTTTCACTTAACACACTATTCTAAAGGTTCATGCATAACGTAGCATGTATCAGAATTTCCTTCCTTTTTACGGTTGAAGAATATTGTGTTGTATGTGTAGACCACATTTTCTTCATCCATTTATCTGTCAAAGGGCACTTTGGGTTGCTTCCACTTTTTGGCTTTTGTAAATAGTGATGCTATGAAAACGAGGTGCAAAATATCTCTTCAGTATTTTCCTGCTTTCAGTTCTTTTGGGTGTACATCCAGAAGTGGAATGGTTAGATCACATGGTAATTCTATTTATAATTTTTTGAGGAACTGCCAGATTGTTTTCTATAGTGGATGTACCAGTTTATATTCCACCAACAGTGCAAAAGGGCTCTCCACATCTTCACCAACACTTGTTATTTCTTGGCAAATGCCTTTTTTGCTAACTTATTGGTTCTTGGATAGTGAAAATTACTGGCTTTCAGACCTTTGGATTGGGGGGGGGTGTTCCCAATACGAAGAAATAAGTTAGGTAGACGTGTCTCACTTTGGATAGTAGTTGTGATAATAAAAATTAGTAGTATTTTTTCAACAGAGTCTCTCTTTGTCTCCCCTCAGTAGAGTGCCATGGTGTTGTAACTCATAGCAACCTCCAACTCTCAGGCTCAAGTGATCTTCCTGCTTCAGGCACCGAAATATCTGGGACTACAGGGGCCTGCCATGATGCTTGGCTATTTTAATTTATTTATTTATTTTTTGAGATAGAGTCTCACTTTGTAGCCCTTAGTAGAGTGCCATGGTGTCATAGCTCACAGCAACCTCAAACTATTGGGCTCAAGTGATTCTCCTGCCTCTGCCTGAGTATCTGGGACTATAGGCGCTCGCCACAACACCTGGCTGTTTTTAGAGCCAGGGTTTTGCTTTTGCTCAGGATGGTCTCCAACCTGTGAGCTCAGGCAATCCACCTGCGTCGGCCTCCCAGAGTGCTAGGATTACAGGCATGAGCCACTGCACCCAGCCTATTTTTATTTTTTTAGAGATGGTGTCTCACTCTTACTCAGGCTAGTCTTGAACTTCTGAGCTCAAGCAATCCAGCCACCTCAGCCTCCCAAGTGCTAGGATTACAGGCGTGACCCACCGTGCCTGGCAGGTGATAATAAAAAATCACATTTTAAGGCTCAGCACCTGTAGCTCAGCAACTAGGGCGCCAGCCACATACACCAGAGGTAGAGGGTTTGAACCTGGCCCCAGGCCTGTCAAACAACAATGACAACTACAACAACAAAATAGCGTGCGTTGTGGTGGGACTACAGGCACCCTATATGTATGTATGTACATATATATATATATATATATATATATATATATACACACACACACATGTATATGCATATATACACATACATCTTTATATATACACAAGTATATGCACATACACGCATACACAAATGTCTATGTATGCACATACTCTTATTTCTAAAAACTGTCAGCTGGGAGCGATGGCTCATACTTATAATCCCAGCACTCTGGGATGCCAAGACAGGTGGATTGCTTAAGCTCATGAGTTTAAGACCAGCTTAAGCAAGAGTGAAACCATCTCTACTAAAGACGAAAAACTGATGCAAGAGGATCTCTTGAGCCCAAGGGTTTGAAGTTACTGTGAGCTATGATGCCATAGCACTCTACCAAAGGTGTCAGAGTGACACGCTGTCTCAAAAATAAATAAATAAATAAATAAATAAATAAAATAATTTAAAAAATTTGTCAGTTTGGTAGCCTGGTTTTCTTCATAAAATGTAGTATGTTGAGAACATTTCCTCATGTCATCATATCTTCAAATAATTTTCAGATCATATTTTTTAATAGCTACATAGTAAGAATCCTTAAAAACATAAGCACCTCTTATCTGTTTGGGATGTTTTTATATACTAGACTTTCTTGGGGAACACTGTAGGATTAAAAAAATAAACACAGAAACCTCTTTTTACAGGAGCTCTGCTGGGTAGACTCTTTTCCAAGACCGTTGACCCATTTTATATTTGGATCTTCAGATTCCTGGTCTTGTGTTTTGTCCTAAATAGTGGGAATGTTGGGGTGATATTCATATGGGAAAGAGACATACAGAACAGGCCAATTCAATGTGGAACGCAAACCTTTAGGGGAGAAGAAAACCCATCATTTGGGCAAAAACTTTTAAAATATAGGAGGGAGTCCTGGAAGATTATTAATTGTTTTATGATTCTGTCAGCAGCTTTTTGCTTCAGAGCTCAGTGATAGTTAACCATAATCCTAATGATGATTTGGCATTGTCAGCTCTTTGGGGCTCATGCCTGCATGTGTGTCTTTTTATAGGGCAATTAATAAATTTGGCAGTGTGCTTGTGATCCTTCTGAAGTGCCTGGAGAGGATATTGTCACTGCTGCAGCTTTGTGTATTTTGGGTCTTACAAATGATTTACCACTTAGTGAATCTGAAATACAAATTGTGGATTTGGCTCTGGCTGTTGCCAGCTAACAAATACTATAATACTGAAAAGAAGTTAAGAAGCTATCACAGACTGCCTTAATTTCTAACTTTATCCAGGATAATCATGTGGAAAAGAAACTCCTGGATTTACAGGTCAAAAAGTGATAGATAATTTATATTATTTAAAATATTTGTTATATTCCTATGGAAAAATGTCTCCATCATGTATTTGTAACTTGATATACTCGGGTAAACAAATATTTTTTGGTAAACAAAATTTTGTTTTCTTTTTTGAGACAAAGTCTCATTATGTCACCCTTGGTAGAGGTCTGTCACAGCTCACAGAAACCTCAAACTCTTGGGCTTAAGTGATTTTCTTGCCTCAGCCTCCCAAGTAGCTGGGACTACAGTCACCCGCCACAACATCCAGCTATTTTTTTGTTGTAGTTGTCATTGTTGTTTAGCAGGCCCGGCCAGGTTTGAACCCACCAGCTCCACTGTATGTGAGTGGCACTCTAACCACTAAGCCACAGGCACCGGGCCTGGTAAACAAATTTTTTAAGACTATATATGCTACAAGTTACAAATTTAAGTAATAATTTCCAGGTTGCTTCAATTTTGAGTATAAGCTAAATGGTAGCCTACAGTTTTCTTGTTCTTCCTTTTGTTTTCTTACAAACTTTAAAACAGTGGCTCTCAACCTTCCTAATGCCGCAAAACTTTAATACAGTCCAAAGGGGTCACGACCCACAGGTTGAGAACCGCTGCTGTAAAAGAAGAAAAACACAACATCTAGAAATATAAAGGCATAAATTTTTAGGAAATTGTGAAAATGTGCCATGCTGCTGCGTTGTAGATTTACACTAAAATTGCAATTTTTCATTATCACATCTGCTAGCAAAGTTAATTGAGAAAAATCCCCCTATTTTTATCTTATTACTTCATAAGGTAAAAGACGCTGCCCCTCAAAATGGTAATGATAATATAGCTTTATCTAATTATTACCAAACATTAGCACTGAAAAGATATTGTAAATCAGCTATTTTATAACTTAATTTACAGGTAAAGAAACAGAGGCTTTGAGAGGATAGACAACTTGCTTAAAGGCAATTATATTTCCTTTTATTTACTAAATTATCCATCTACACATTTAGTCAACCTGTGTTACCAAATAGGAGTTAATATAAGGCCCTTCAGAATGCAACAGAGAGTGAGACACCGTTGCTGTTGTTTAGGAGTTAAACTCAGCGAGGAGAGGCAGGCAGCCCCACGGCTGACTGCTGTAATACCCTGTGCTGAGGACCATGTCAACTGTACAGAATGAGATCTAAGAACTGGCGCCGTGGCTCATGCATGTAACCCCAGCAACTGTGAGAGGCTGAGGAGGGAGAATTGCTTGAGCTCAGGAGTTTGCGACTTGCGCCTGTAATCCAGCAGCTTCCGGAGGCTGAGGCAGTGGGATGCCCATAGCTAAGATGATGCCATGGCACCCTATCCAGGGCAACAGTGAGACTCTGTCTCAAAAAAAAAAAGAAAAAGAAAAATGGTAGATAGGAAATTGCTCTTTAAAAGTCTTGTGTGGCAATTGCAGTACATTGAGCTCTATAGAGACAGCATAGGTGCAAGTACATACTGGACAGGCACTGCCTGGGTAAGGAAAAATAACTAAACTAGGGAAAAGAATATCCTAACAAGCCAAGAAACAAAATGTCATCATATGCATTCTTTGTGCAAACTTGTCAGAAGGAGCACAAGAAGCACCCAGATGCTTTAGTCAACTTCTCAGACTTTTCTAAGTGCTCAGAGAGGTGAAAGAGCACGTCTGCTAATGAGGACAGAAAACATGAAGACATGGCAAAGATGGGCAAGGCCTGTTATAAAAGAGAAATGAGAACCTATATTCCTCCCAAAAGGGAAACAAACGTTCCAAGATTCAATGTATCCAAGAGACCCCCTTTGCTCTTTTCCTTGTTCCCTGTATCACCCCAGAATCAAAGGTGATGTTGGTGATGTTGCAGTGAAACTGGGAGAGATGTGAAGTAATGCTGCTGTGGATTACAAACAACCTATGAAAAGAAGTCTACACCTGTAATCCCAGCACTCTGGGAGGCAGGGGTGGGTGGACTGCCTGAGCTCAGATGTTCAAGACCAGTATTTCTGTCTCCAAAAATAGTGAAGCGTTGTGGCAGGTGTCGGTGGTCCTAACTACTCAGGAGGCTGAGACAAGAGAATCGCTTGAGCCCCAAGAGTGTGAGATTGCTGTGAGCTATGATGGCATGGCACTCTACCAAGGGTGACAAAGGGAGACTCTGTCTCAGAAAAAATAAACAAACAAACAAACAAAAAAAAAAAAAAACAGAAAAAGAAAAGAAAGTAAAGAAGTCTGCAAAGCTGAAGAATATTGCTGCTTACCAAGCTAAAGGAAAATCTGATGTAGCAAAAAAGGGAGTCATCAAGGCTGAAAAGAAGGAAGAAGGGGAAGATGAGGACAAAGAAGATGAAGATTTGTGCTGCGCACCAAAAGATGATGAGGAATAAGTGGGTTCTATCGAAGTTTTTTCTCTTGTCTATAAAGCATTTAACCCCCTGTTCAACACTCACTTTTTTAAAAGAAAATAATTGAAATGTAAGGCATTGTAAGATCTGTTTTTTTTTTTTTTTTTAGAGAGACAGAGTTTCACTTTGTCACCCTTGGTAGAGTGCCTTGGCGTCACAGTTCACAGCAACCTCCACTCTTGGGCTTAGGTGATTCTCTTGCCTCAGCCTCCCGCCTGCCACAACACCCGGCCACTTTTTTTTTGTTGTTGCAATTTGGCCAGGGCTGGGTTCGAACCTGCCATCCTTGGTATATGGGGCGGGCACCCTACTCACTGAGCCACAAGTGCCACCCCTGTAAGATCTGTTTTTAAACTGTATAGTGTCTTTTCTTTTTTTTTTTTTTTGTCTAGTTAAAATAATACTGAATGGTTCTTTATATAGCCCTGTCCTTGTGGTATTTTCAATAGCCTCTAACCTTGCCTGATACAATATGGGGGTTGTAAATTGGCATGAAAATTTAGAGCAAGTTCTAGTTGGTGCACAGCACAAACTAGTTACACATGGGGATTGTGGTTAGTCATCTTTAGCTGTCTCTGATGCAGCTTATATGAAGTAATTGTTGTTCTGTTAACTGAACATCACTCTGTGACTAAAAAAAAAACCTTGAAGCTGTTTTGTTGACATTCCGAATGCTTCTAAGTGCAATTTTTTTTTTTTTGAGACAGAGTCTCACTATGTCATCCTCAGTAGAGTGCCGTAGTGTCACAGTTTACAGAAACCTCAAACTCCTGGGCTTCAGCGATTCTCCTGCCTCAGCCTCCAAGTAGCTGGGACTACAGGCACCTGACATAACACTGTTTTTTGATTAGAGTTGCCATTGTTGTTTGGCAGGTCCGGGATGGGTTCGAACCCACCAGCCCTGGCGTATGTGGGTGGCACTGTAGCCACTAAACTACAGGCATGGAGCTAGTAAGTGCAATTTTTTATTTAAAAAAGAATAGTCATGTGTGGCTAAATTGGTAAAAAAGCCTTGAATGTCATGCCAAGAAGTGTAAACTTAATTCTGAAAAAATAATGCCCTGGAAGGGATTATAAGTAGGGCTAGGATATGATCAGACCTTGGTTTATGCTGAAGTCGAATTAGAAATGTATTTTTTAGGTAGGAAACGATAAAAGCCTAAATTGATGCCAAGGGCGTCACTCTACCAAGGGCAACAAAGTGAGACTCTATTTTAAAAGACAAACAAACAAACAACAAAAAATAAAAAACCCAAAACAGGACAGTGGAACAGTGGCCATGATGGAAATGAAGATTTATGGGTAGCAAATAAACTTGTGAAAAGATGCTCAATATCATCGGTCATCAGGGAAATGCAAATTAAAAGCACCACGAGAGGCTCATGCCTATAATCCTAGCATTCTGGGAGGCCAAGGAGGGTGGATTGCCTGAGCTCGAGAGTTTGGATCAGCCTGAGCAAAAACAAAACCCGTTTCTACTAAAAATAGAAAAACTAGTCCAGGGTTGGAGTGGGTGCCCCTAGTCTCAGCTATCTGGGAGGCTGAGGCAAAAGGATTGCTAGAATCCAGGAATTTGAGGTGGCTGCGAGCTATGACCCCATGGTACTCTATCTGGGGCGACAGAGTGAGACTCTATCTCAAAAAAAAAATTTTTTTTCTACACTTAAATGCATCTCTGCTTTATTTATGTAGACTTAATACAATGATTAGGTTATCTTTGATAGTGTTGACTTTTTTGTTTTTTATTTTTAATTTTTTTCAGTATACTGATTTTTAAAAAAATATTTCTTCCTTTGTATTTTCATTCTGTTTTCATAATTTTCACATTTTCAGGAGGGAAAAGAAAGTAAAATACGGAGAGTGCACAAATGCAAAAAGAAAATGATGTTGCTCAGAAGTCATTATGCCATCATTTAGACTTTTCTCTAATTTCTTAAATGAGTGATTCACTGGGAATCAGCAGAACTTGGTAAGGAAGATTAAAGAATTTAGAACTGTTTTATTTGAGTCTTCAGGGAGTAATCCCTCCCTTCTTTTAAAGAGTCTTTCTTCTTTTCCTCCAGGGATATGATTTTGAGAGTCTTTCTAGCTGGGCATAGGACCCACGATGTAGCACTTAAAGTACTTCACACCCCTAGCCAGTGTTTGGGTCAGGCATGAATACATGACCCAAGTCAGTGAATGAGTCTTTCTTCAGTTTTCCCCACCTGCAGTTTATTGAGGGAAGAGCCTGATCCTCTCCAGTAGCCAAGGAAGAGGTGAGCCAGGAGATCCTGGCAGCTGTGGTTACAGCCTTGTGAAGAAGCCAATATGAGAGAAAGAAACTAATACTCGAAAAGAGGTAAAAAAATGAAAGACAGGGCAGCACCTGTGGCTCAAAGGGGTAGGGTGCTGGCCCCATATGCAGGAGGTGGCAGGTTCAAACTCAGCCCTGGCCAAAAACTGCAAAAAACTGCAATAATAATAAATAAATAAATAAATAATAAAAGTTCTAAAAAAAAAAAAAACACCACGAAAGACAAAGAGTCTTTGTTTGATATGTTGGTCATCCCTGCCTTTCCTGAGGTTTCAGTACATAAGAAAGAATTCCCCTAGTTGGACATGGCTTTCTGTCCATTGAAATCTTTTTTAAAAAGGAGTGATTAATATAGGTCTCTCATCCTCTGGCATAAAGCACAGTACAGTCAACCTTTCTAAAGCAGCAGAGAATATTTTGGGGCCCCAGTGGAAAAAGTTGAGGAGCTCTCCAGTAAAGCCAGATTTATATTGATATGTGATATAGTTTGTTCCCAGGTTGCCTTCCAGACTGCTGCACCCCAGGTATTTGTAAAGAGTTTCCCTCCCCCTCCTATTATCTTTGATTCTTTCCTCTTTCTGACCCAGATGTCAACTTCTATTGAGATCTAAGTGTCTTGAGCTCTCAGTTCCCTCACGACAGCCTCCTTGGATCTCATATAATCTAACTTCACGGTAGTTACTCCACTGGACTGCTTCTGGACTAGTAAGTCTGGAGGCCAAGATCTAAAATACTGTTCTGAGATCCAGGAATATCTGCTTCCTTCCCTCTTTCCTCTTTTGAGAGAAATGGACTCATTGAACTCTTCTGAGGGATGACCTCAGTGTCTTTCTCAAATTGGGAAGAAACATGGCTTTTATCCTAACTCATGCATGTCACCTTAGCCATGACATACAGACAACAGTCTCTCACTGAGAATTTTGCCACTTGGCAAAGTATAAGTGTACCTGGGTAAGAGCTGATTCCTTAGTGTTTGTTCCTAAGGAATTTATTAGATGGTTTAGGCAGAGTATCTTTCGATATTTACCTCTGCCATCAAACTGAAAGCCTGGGAGGGGTACTGTTTCTGCTAGAAACTTGAACTTGAGCACAGACAAAGACTCTTCCTTTGATACCTGTGTACCAGCTGAGAGCAGTTTGGAATATTTGAACAAGACTTTGCTGAGGATTTCTGGGTAACAAAAGGAAAATAAGCAGAGAGGAAAACAAGAATCTATATCATCTAGCATACAAGTTACAGCTCTTGCTCACAGCCTCAAGAACTCTTGTTTTATCTGCAGGTAATCTGGTGTGCTGAGAGGTTCTACCTTTTGTCATTCTTCTTATCCTTACTCACTTGGATTTCCTGCCCCATTCTAGAGGAAGAATTCCAAAGAATATCAACCAATTAACAAGTTGTAAGTTGTTGTGGTGCAGAAAGCCTCACAAACTCTGAGAATTCTTCAGAAGATCTTCTGATATGAGATCCTGAGGAAAAGTGAACATCTTGCAATTGAAGCAGGAGCTTCAACTACAAAATTTCGCCTCAGTGCTATAGCCATTGCTCTACTCAAAGTCTTATGGGAAGTTCTTAAACAAAACAATTGGTGTTATCGGTTAACTTTGGTGCATAACAAACCACTCCATGGATTTAGCTGCCTTAAAACAATAACCATTGTTTCTCATACTTCTGTGGGCATTTTGGTCTCCATCAGTTCAACTGGGGTTGGGAGGCTGTTGGATCAGGACCTCAACATGAACAACATTATTCTACTCCATGAGTTATTTATTTATTTGTTTTTGAGACGGAGTCTCACTTTCTTGCCCCTGGTACAGTGGCATCATAGCTCACAGCAACCTCAAACTCTTGGGCTCAAATGATTCCCTCACTTCAGCCTTCCCAATAACTGGGACAGGTGCTGGCCACAACACCCAGCTAGTTTTTTCTATTTTTAGTAGAGATGGGGTCTTGCTCTTGCTCAGGCTGGTCTCAAACTCCTGAGGTCAGGTGATCCACCTGCCTTGGCCTCCTGGAGTGCTAGGATTATAGGCCTGAGCCACCTCATTTGGCCAAGGTCTCTCATTCTTTAGTAAACCAGCCAGGTTTCTTTTCTTTCTTTCTTTTTTTTTTTTTTTTTTTTTGAGACAAAGTGAGACTCTGTCTCAATGACTAGGGAGAGAGGATTATTTTATTTTATTTTTTTATTGTTAAATCATAGCTGTGTACATTAGTGCAATCAAGGGGTACAATGTGCTGGTTTCAGATACAATCTGAAATATTCTCATCAAACTGTTCAACGTAGCCTTCATGGCATTTTCTTAGTTATTATATGTAGACATTTGTATTCTGCATTTAGTAGGTTTCACCTGTACCCATTCTAAGTTGCACTGTAGGTGTGGCCCCA
>CAUYPK010017407.1:0-11972 GCA_963574355.1 Loris lydekkerianus
AAGTGATCCCATCTCAGGCTGGTCAAGGGACTTGAAGAGAAACTTCTCTGAAGAAGACAGGCATATGGCCTATAGACATATGAAAAAGTGCTCATCATCCTTAATCATCAAAGAAATGCAAATCAAAACCATTTTGAGGTATCATCTAACTCCAGTAAGATTAGCCCACACCACAAACTCCCATCTGTCATCTTCATCCAAATCTACTTTCCAAAATGTTTGGTCTATATTGCCTAAATACACAGCCAGTCACTCCAATTTCCAGGTCACAAGCCTAACATATCTTATGCTTCTTTTTGCAACACCAAGTTCTGAACACATAACTCCCTTGCTTAAGATTCCTTTGGAAGTCTCTAGTGCCTTCAGGACAGAATGAATCTAATTTCTAAGCATAGCAAGAAGACTTCATAATCCAGACAGTGCCTACTTTTCCCAGCCTCTTCTGTCATTTTCCATAACTCACCCTGGTCATACGGAACCCTCTGTTCCATATTTTAGTGCTTCTGCACATGCTGTTCCTGATGCTTTGAATGATTTTTGCTCCCACTGATTCCATACCTAAAAGAGAAGCTATATTGACTCTTTGAAATTTTCCTTCTATCTAAAACCTGTTTCCTTCTCTGCTGCATTATTCCCCGTGTATAGCTCTTTAAACTTCTTACCATGTTTCATATTGTTCGTTCCTGTAAGTATGCTTTACTGATCTGATTTTCTAGAGAGTATATATCTTATGTATATTTAGATTTTCTTCATTCATGCAGATATTCAAAAGTATTTGTCAAGTACTTTTTCTACTACATATCGATGACTATTGGTAGGTGATGAGGACATAGCAATTAACAAGACAGACAAAATCCCTATTCTCAAGAGGCTTAAATCCTAGTAAAAGACATAGACATCAGACAAGCATGCTTGTAAATATATAGTATATTTATAGTATATCAGAGGGTAATAATTGTCTGCCAATAAATCAGAGCAAGATTGTAAATTTAGGGAATACAGAAGTTGTTGTATGTGGGACGTGGTAATTTTGTATGTGGTGATCACGGAGGCCTCTCTGAGAAAGTGACTTTTGAATAGGCACAAGAAGGAAAGGAGACAGCAAATTCTGGATGCCTGGGGCAAGAACATACCAAGCAGAGCAAGTGTGAGGCCCTAAGGCTGGAGAACCGCTGGCACACTCCAGGAATTGCCAGAAGCTCTGTGTGACCAAAGCAGAAGGGAAGGTCGTGAGGTCAGAGAGGTGCTAGGGAGGGAGACTGCAGTGTCCTGTAGCTATGGGAAGCCTTTGATGTTTAAGCTGTGTAAGGCAGAAGTCAAAGGAAGATTCTATATACAGGAGTGGTGAGAATAGATTGTAGGGTTAAGGGCAGAGACTTGTTAACTTTGATAATTTCCCTGAGTAATAGACCCCACAGAGGCACTCAAAAATTTCAGTTAAATAAGTGTGTATTATCAAACCTATTAAGCCACTCTAAATCCAATTCTTAGAGTGTCTTTTAGTTGGTCTATGTCCTTTTTAATTCCCATATTTAGAACTAGACCAAGGTGCCCAGGTTTAATCTGACAGAGGGGAGAGAGAAGCATATTCCATGATGTCCCAATCAGTGAATCCTACAGATTTTATTTTTTTCTTTTGGTAGACAAAAGACATTGACTATCCATATTATAGTTAATGAACATACCTTCTCTGTGGTCTTATGCTTGGGCATTTGGTGGGGGGGGGGAATCTAAGTAAAAGCTTACATTTATCTTTGTCAAGTTTATGTTATTTAAAAATATAATCAGATATGAAGATATACTATGTTCCAGTTACAGTTACACTAAGCTAGCATCAAATATAAGTCAGTTCTATTCTGTGGGCACCAGAGAAGTTCAGCATGGAATAGCAGATCCTTCATTAAGATAGCTTCACAGAGTTGGCTGATTTTTGTTTCCTATATGGTGAATTTTCAAACATTTTTTTGAGTTGTGAAACAAATAGTTAACTTATGCTTTATAATTTACACATTTACTGTCAAATTCCTTTCAGAGCAGCTAACATGCCCCTCTCTGAGGCACAAGGATGCTACATTGGGATCATAAACACTGGTCATGTTCAACCCATTTCTCTTCCCTTTATCATTTTCCTGCATACGCAGTCAGGTTCTGCTTTTGCTCCCCAAATCAATACCAATACCTCCTGTAGAAAGTGTCTGAGAATTCACGTTCCACCCTCACCCCACAATTACATTGCCTTGTTTAACAAGGCACCCAGTGAGGCAGAGGTACAGAAAAACCTCCTTGCTTCGGGTAGGGATAGCTCTGAGCATGACCTACACTGCCAGTGGGGAAGCCTGGTGAGATTCAGCTGAAGCACTCTGAGATCTTTGCTTAATGTCTTATCTGTGCTGGACTTTCTGCCCTTTCTAGCCCCATTCTTCCAATTCCTAATTAGCTTTTCTGGAAATATGTCTCAAGCTGTTTGTATGTGTGATAGAGATGCATCACTTTTCTCTCCCCTCATCCCCATGGTCTTCTGATTGATTTGTACAGATTTACTGTATTAACTCCTTCTAATAAGGCCATATTTTAATCTATCTTGCATAGTCTTTATTCCCTTATCTAGTGTTAAGAATACTGGAGGGAATTCACTGTATCTACCATCCTGGTTACTCTATGAAAGAAGTTGGTTTTAGTTTGATATTGCAAGTTCTTAGTGAAACAATGCTGAGCTTAAGTTATCTCACTACATTCCTTAAGTTTTCAATTTTTCTGGAATTTTGTAATTCAAGCCCAGTGATATGCTGATTTTCATCTGCAAAGACCACAATTACTTATTTTTGAACCTATCTTGTGCTTTAAATATTGTTTCTTTCTCTATGATCTCTATTTTCCTTAAATTTGATTAATAACAGAATGTCAGATAGAGTTTCAATAGATCTGAGCCATGCCTCAACTCTGAAACAACCAAAGTCTACAGAGTTAGACAACAGATATAATTTCTCTGAGTCCCAATTTTATCATGTAAAAAATGAGTAGCCAAATGCCAAAATGTCTATAAGTGAGTGAGTGGGTTAAAAAGTGTACTGCTTTTGCTCCATGGAGAGTTATTCAGATATAATTCTTGTGCCTTTTTAGTCTCAAACTTGTTCCAAATATGCTTGAGACTATGCATGAAAACAAGAGTTATGAATAATAAGCAACATGGAAATATTCATAATATAGGCAAAACAAAATGTGCATATCTTTTCACTGTAATTATATAATATTGGTTAATCACTTAGTCTAGAAAAAAACACAAAACTTTGAAAATAGATGTTCAGATTAGTAGGTCAGTTAGACATATTTTACCTTTAATAAGTTTTAGTAGAGTTCTTAGAATGTTTTTATATCACAAATAATATTTCAATATATTCCTTCCCATTAAAAAAATGAAATAGTTTCCTTTCAACTGTTAAGTCTTACTCTTTTGAGTAAAAGGTAACTACCACCTTTATCTTAGTGTGTATCCTTCTATACCTTTTCCTTGCCACTTGAAGGATATGAATAGAGAAAGGTTATATTGGTATTATTTCTGTAACTTTTTGTTAATTTTTTTAAATTTGTGTTAATTTTGTTTAATTTTTGTTAAATTTCATGATCATGTCTTTTGCTCAATTTTCGGTTAGTTTTCTTCTTGCTGAATCTAATTTGCAAATTAAGTGGACATTAATATTTTATCTATCACATACTCTGTAAATATTTTCAGTGTTTTTCTCAATTTTGATCTTTTTTTTACACATTTTACTAATATATTCTATTCATTATAGAATATGTATGCACTTTGTAGCATGTATAATGTTATTCTACCACATATAAGTGTAAAAGTCTATATAGCCAGAGTGATGTCATTGAAAATGGTAGAGTGGGGGCTCTAAGAGCCCTTTCCATCTCAAAATCATCAAATAATCAAGAAAAACTGTCAGAATCGAATTTTTGAATCTGAAAACCAGTCAAAGGTTTACAACCACCAAGCAAATACTCAATGAAAAAAAAAATAAATTTTAAAAGGCAGGAGGAAACAAAATATAGTGGAAAGTTTTGTGCCATTTTTTATTTGCCTTGGCCCCACCTGCTCCTCCAATGTGCAGCTGTGCAATAGTATGAGACTGGCAGTCTGTATTTCCAGTGTGAGATGCACAGGAAGCAGAGCAAACCTGGGTCCCAATGAATTGTATGTATTCTAGCCTGTCTAGGTCCTACCTGAAAGATTAATGCAAGGCACTTATCTTCATTTCACCTAATTTAGCACTCATTCCAGATAGAAAAGCAGGAATCACTCTTCAAAAACATTGTAAAGAAAATAAAGGACTCATAGTCACTTGAGGCAAAAGTGGTGACTGAGACATGCAATAAAGCACTGAAAGTTCTGGAGCTGGGGATTTGCTGAGGGAGTTTCTTTAAGAAATTAGAGTATTTAAGATTTCCTATGTATATGTGCATATTAAGAAAGCCATGTGCATGACCGGGGAAGAATACATGATCAGAAAAGACTTGACAAGACCTTCAACTTTCACAGTTGGCTGAATGCTGGGCTTAGTGCAAGCAAGAAGTGAAGGCTAAGGCAGAGCTATAAACGGCCTGAGCACAAAGCCAATCTACAAGCATCAGAAAGGGTCTCTTCCCTCCCCTTCCCTTCCTTCTCTTGTCTTTATTTTTCTTTCTTCTTTTTGTATCCCTCTATTTCTGTCCCTTTCTCTCTAACTCCTACCTGACAAAAAGCTAACAGAACAAGAATTTCAAAAAATACAGACTTAAAAAAACATTTTTGATAAATCATTGAACAAACAACCACAGCCTGGATTTGTTGAAACAAAAATAAAACATGAGGAAGGGAAAAAAAAAATCTTTTTTTCCTGAGCTCTATATGGAATAACTGGAAAATTCAATATACTGAATCCAATGTAAGCATTGTAAATGTACAATTTCTTAAAAATAATAAAACATAAAGAAATAATAGACAATCAAATCTATGATTTTCTTTCATAACCTCTATTTGTGTTGGGTAGTCTTTCTTATTACAAAATTGTAAAAATATCCTAAATTTTATTCTAATATGTTTATGTTTTTGTGTTTTTATGTTTATTTTTCTTAATCCGTAAGGAATTTGGTCATGCATCATGTAAATGAGCAAGCATTTTTTCTCCAATATTACAGTTATTTAACCAATGATATTCACTGAAAGTTCACCCATCTCTCTTCCTGCAAGTAAAATGCTAGTTTAATCATATACTAAATTTTCAATATTATACAGGTTTATTCTCTAAGCACTCTGACTGTTCTCATACCTGGTCTGCAATGTTTCAACTAGTACAGCTATTACGGTATTTCTTTTTTTTAAACAAGAGTTTCACTCTTGCCCAGCTAGAGTACCCTGGAATCATCATACCTTACAGCAACTGCAAACTCTTGGGCTCAAGTGATCCTCCTGCCTCTGCCTCCCACGTAACTATAGGTGTGCACCACCACTCTGGGCTAGTTTTTCTATTTTTTGTAGAGATAGGGTCTCACTTTTGCTCAGGCCGGTCTTGAACTCATGAGCTCAAGTAATCGTCCTCCTTGGCCTCCAAGAGTTCTAGGATTCTAGGCATGAGCCATCTTTGATAACTTTTCACCATGTTCCTCTTTTTTTTTGGGGGGGGGCAGAGTTTCACTGTTGCCTAGGCTAGAGTTTCACAGGGTCAGCCTAGCTCACAGCAACCTCAAACTCCTGCCTCCTGCTCCTGCATTCCTAAGCAGCTGAGATTACAGGCACTTGCCACAATGCTCAGCTTATTTTTCTATTTTTAGTAGAGTCAAGGTCTCACGCTTGCTCAGGCTGGTCTCAAAGTCCTGAGCTCAAGAGATTCTCTCTCCTTAGAGTGCTAGGATTACAGGCCTAACCACTATACCCAGCCTCACCATGTTCCTCTTTGGTTGTTTTTTATCCCTGAGCATTTCTAAGACATATTTAAAAATTCATATTGTTAAGTTCTATTGAATTATAGTTGTAACATTGATTGAAATCATGTTGAATTTATGAATTCCTATTAATATTGCATCTTCATATCAATGAACCAAATTCTTCCTCATTTATTTCAAAGGTAGTCATGAAGAATGTAAGCTCCATCCCTTTCTTCCTGTGTGATTCTGGGCAGTTTACTTAACTACTCTGTGTAGTGAGAATTTAATAATTTCATACACATAATTTTTTAATGCTCCTCACAATGTAAGTATCTATAGAATTATTTAAATTTTTTTCTTTAAAATATGCTTATTTAATATTTGTTCAATAAAATTAAACAAGGGAAAAAATTGACTCTGTCACTAATTATAAATGTCAATTTATGGAGTGGTGCATGCAAGAACCCTGTTTTCTAGTCTTTGGTTGCATGTTACCTAGAAATGACAGATGTGCTGAGGGATCAGCTAGATGTGGTTTTGAGTTGCAGCCATGCTATGGCTCTTAATCAGGTCACCTAATCTCCCTTCCCAATAATATCTACCTGCAATATTTCTGTGAAAATGCAAAATAATAACATAACAAAACAATTATATTTATCAAGCGCTGAGAATATGCCAGAGACTTTATTTTTTTAATTTAATTTTTATTAAATTATAAATGTATACATTTAAGGGGTACAATGTGATGACTTGATATACAATCTGGAATGCTTAAATCAAACTGGTTAACACAATCATCACCTCACTTATTTTTTGTGGTAAGACATTTATAATATACTCTTAGTTGTTTTGAAATGTACCCTTGAATTGTGCAAAGTAGGTGAGATCCTAGCACATACCCTCCCTAAGTCTGCCCTCCTATTTCCCCTTCCCTCTCTCACCTCTCCTCTCCTTCTTTCTGGACTATACTTGTTTTATCATTTGTATGAATGTATAAGTGATTATATATTGGTTTCATAATAGTATCAAGTACATTGGATACCTTTTTTTCCCCAGTCTTGAGATACGTTAAAAATTAAATTTATTTAAATATGTTCTGGCTCCATCCAGGTAAACATAAAAGATGCAAAGTCTCCATCTGTTTTATGACCATATAGTATTCCATGGTATACATATACCACAATTTGTTCATCCATTCATGGATTGATGGGTATTTGAGTTGCTTCTACAACTTAGCGATTATGAATTGGGCTGCAATAAACATTCTTGTACAAATGTCTTTTTTGTAAAGTGATTTTTGTGTATCTGGGTAGATACCTAGCAATGAAATTACAGGACCAAATAGTAGGTCAACTTTTAGTTCCTTGAGAATTTTCCATATTTCTTTCCAAAAAGGCTGTATTGGTTTGTAATCCCACCAGCAGTGTAGACGTGTTCCCTTCTCTCCACCTCTACACCAACATCGACAGATTTGGGATTTTGTGATGTGGGCTAATATTACTGGAGGTAGGTGATGTCTCAAAGTGGTTTTGATTTGCATTTCTCTGATGATTAAAGATGGTGAGTTTTTTTTCATGTGTTTGTTAGCCATGAGCCTGTCATCTTCAGAGAAGTTTCTGTTCAAGTCCCTTACCCACAGAGAAATGGGATTGTTTGTTCTTTTTTTATTAATTTAAGTTCTCTGTAGATTCTAGTTATTAGACCTTTGTTGAAATCATAATCTACAAAAATCTTCTCCCATTCTGAAGGCTGTTTGTTTGCTTTACTTACAGTGCCCTTAGCTGTGCAGAAAATTTTTAGCTTGAACAGATCCCAGTAATATATTTTTAGTGTTGCTTCATTGTTGGGGGGGTCTTTCCCATAAAATATTTTCCCAGACCAACATCTTCAAGTGTTTTCCCTGCCCTCTTTTCTTATATTTTTATAGCTTCATGCCCTACATTTAAATCTTTTATTCAGTGAGAATCAATTTTTGTTAGTGGTGAAAGAAGAGGGTCCACTTTCAGTCTTCTACAGTTCACTAGCCAGTTTTCCCAGCACCATTTGTTAAATAGGGAATCTTTCTTCCAATGTATGTTTTTGTTAGGCTCATCAAAGATAAAATGATGATATGTGCTGGGTTCTTCTCTAGATTCTCTATTCTGTTACATATATTTACTTTTCTATTTTTGTGCCAGTACCGTGCTGTTTTGATCACTATAAATTTGCAGTATAACATAAAATGTGGTCACATGATGCCTCCTGATTTGTTTTTTTCTAAGTAACATATTGGCTATTTGAGATTTTTTCTGATTCCATATAAAACAAAGTACTCTTTTTTAAGTTCTTTAAAGTATGATATTGGTGCTTTGATAGGGATTGCATTCAATCTATAGAGTGCTTTGGGTAGTATGGACATTTTAATATTTTAACAATGTTGATTCTTCCCAGCCACAGTATAGTATGTTTTTCCATTTGTTAATGTTTTCAGCTATTTCCTTTCTCATTATAGAGATCTTTTATGTTCTTTGTTAAATAAATTCCCAGGTATTTCATCTTCTTTGGCACTACTGTAGAAGGAACAGAGCCACTGACTTTATTTTCAGCTTCACTATTGTTGGTATATATAAAAGCTACTGACTTGTAAGCAATCACTTTGTATCCTGAGACACTGCTGTATTCCTTGATCACTTCTAAGAGCTTTGAGTCCCTGGGGATTTTCAGGTATAAAATCACATCATCTGCAAAGAGTGAGAGATTGATCTTCTCTGAGCCCATTTGAACATCTTTGATCCCCTTCTCTTACCTGATTGCAGTGGCTAGGACTTCCAGAACTATGTAAATAGCACTGGTGACAATGGACATTCTTGTCTAGTTCTAGATATGAGTGGAAATGTTTTCAATTTTACTCCATTCAACTTGATATTGGCTGTGGGTTTGCTGTAGGTGGCCTCTATCAGGTTAAGAAATGTCCCATCTAAGCTTATTTTCTTCAGTGTTCTAATCATGAAAGGATGCTGGATATTATCAAAAGCTTTTTCTGCATCTATTATAGAATCATATAGTCTCTTTTTATTGTATTTACATGGTGTATAATATTTATAGATTTACATATGTTGAACCAACTTTGTAACCCTGGGATAAACCAACTTGATTGTGGCATATAACTTTTTTTTTTGATATGTTGTTGAATTCTGTTTGCTAGGATCTTGAATATTTTTGCATCAATATTCATTAATGATACTGATCTATAGTATTCTTTCTTTGTTGGGTCCTTTCCTTTTTTGGAAATCAAGGTGATATTTGCTTCATAGAATGTGTTGGGGAAGATTCCTTCTTTTTCTATGTTTTGGAAAAGGTTATGTAATATAGGTACTAGTTCCTCTTTGAAGGCTTAGTAGAATTCTAAGGTGAACCCATCTGGGTCCTGGACATTTCTTTTTTGGAAGATTTTGTATAGTTGATACTATTTCAGTGCTTGATGTAGGTCTATTCAAACTTTCTGATTCTTTCTGATTGAGTCTAGGAAGGTGGTGTGCTTCCAGGTATTGGTCCATTTCCTCCATATTTTCATATTTCTGCAAATAGAGTATTTTTAGTAATCATTTAGGATGTTTTGAATTTCTGAGTCATCTGTTGTTAACTCCTTTATCATTTCTGATCACTGTTATTAGAGGTTTTACTTTTCTGTTTCTGGTTAAGCTAGCCAAAATTTTATCAATTTTATTAATTTTTTCAGAGAACCAACTTTTTGTTTTGTTGATCTTTTGAATGATTCTTCTGTTTTTCAATTTCATTTAATTGGGCTCTGATTTTGGTTATTTCTTTTCTTCTGCTGGGTTTGGAGATAGATTCTTCTTCCTTTTCCAGTTGCTTGAGATGACCCTTTAAGTTGTTGACTTTCTCTCTTTTTGTTTTCATGATGAAGACTTCTAATGGTGTAAATTTCCCTCTTAGGACTGCCTTTGCAGGATCCCATAGGTTTTGATAATTTATGTCTTCATTATAATTTTGTTCCAAAAATTTGATGATTTTTCTTCTTAATCTCATCTTTGACCCAGCTATCACTCAGCCTAAGGTCATTTACTCTCCATGACTTTGAGTATGAAGATTCTGTTGCTGTTGAATTCAACTTTTATTCTGTGACGGTCCTAGAAGATACAAGGAATAATTTCTATTCTTTTAAATTTGTTAAGGTTAGACTTGTATCCAAACATAAGATCAATTTTGGAGAATGATCCATGGGCTGATGCGAAGAATGTATATTCAATTTTTTCAGATAAAATGTTCTGTAGATATCTGTTACGTCCATCTGTTCTATGGTCAAGTTTAATTCCATTATTTCTTTGTTTAGTTTCTTCTTGGAGGATCTATCCAGAACTGACAATGGGGTGTTAAAATCTTCAACTTGTATATTGCAAGAAGGTATGAAATTGCTTATATGTGTTATGTTTTGCTTTATAAATTGAGGAGCATTCAGGGATGGTGCATAAATGTTAATGATTAAAATCTCTTCCTGGTGAGTGTTTCCCTTGACAAATATGTAGTGTCCATCCTTGTATTTATTTATCTTTGTTGGTTTCAATCCTATGGTATCTGAAAATAAAATTGCAACCCCTGTTTCATTCTGATTTTCATTTGCCTGTATTATAGATGTCCATCTCTTCAACCTGAGTCTTTTTTTATCCTTTGAGGTAAGATAATTCTCTTGTAGGCAACAGATATCTGGCCTGAGTCTTTTTATCCAGTCAGTCAACCTGTGCCTCTTTAGAGGACAATTTAAGCCACTCACCTTAATTTAGAGAATTGATAGGAATGGTAGTGCTTTGACTGTCGTGTTTTACAAAGGGCCAATGCATATTTTTAGGTTTTGTTTGATAAATTCTGCATAAGTTTACTTTGGTGGTAGACCCTTGTGCTGGTGATTATGAAAAATGGGTTCATATTTCACGGTGAGTTGGTTTAGTTATGGAAAATTTCTTCAACATGTGTATGTCATTAAAGTATTTTATTTCTCTATCACAAATGAAACTCAGTGTAGCTGGATACAGTATCTTGGGATGAAAGTTGTTTTGTTTTAGAAGATTGAAGGTCAGTGACAATCCTCTTCTGACTTAAAAAAATTTGGCTGAAAGATCTGCAGTCATTCTAATATTTCTTTCTTTGTAGGTAATGCTTTTCTTATGTTTGGCTGCTTGCAGGATTTTCTCTTTCATGTTAACATTAGCAAAGTTAATTACAATGTATCTAGGAGATTCTTTATTTGGATTGAGTCTTGCTGGGTTTCTGAAACTATCTACTGTCTGAATTTCTGAATCTCTTGCAATGCTTGGGAAATTCTCCTCTATAATATCTTGGGGTAGAGCATCTGTGCTAGTAGGGCCATCCTCTTCTACTTTAGGAATTCTTATAAGTCAAGTATTTCATCTTTTGAATGATCCCACAACTCTGTCAAGTAATATTCTATTCTTGTTTTTCATTTTTCTGCCTCTTTGAAAGCCTAGGATCATTCAAAAACCTTGTCTTCAATTTTTTCTTCTGCCTGCTCAACTCTATTTCTGAAGGATTCTATTGTATTTCAAAGTTCCTCAAATAACTTTTTTTTCTGCTGTATCTTTTCTCATTATGTCCATATCCTTTTGTCTTTAAATTCATTGATTTTTTTGAGGCAACTTTTGAACAACTTCTTGGATTTCTATTTCCATATTTTCCTCCACCTTTTCTATTCATCTTATTTGCCATTCATATTCTGAAATCTACTTCTGACAATCCAACCATTTGTCAAGAATGGATCTTCTTTTGCATCTTCTTTGTCAGTACTTAGGGGAGTTGATCTACTCTGATTTATTCATGTTCCTAGTGTTCTTCTGCTGGTTCCTCCCCATGAGTATTTTTTTCCAATTTGAAGAAATTGGCCTGGGTGAATATTTTATGAGGAGGACTCCCCTGGCAATCGAAGCAGTATCAAAAATACACTATTGGGACCTGATCAAACTAAAAAGCTTCTGCACAGCCAAGAACATAGTGAGTAAAGCAAGCAGACAGCCCTCAGAATGGGAGAAAATATTTGCAGGTTATACCTCTGATAA
>CAUYPK010017414.1:0-17470 GCA_963574355.1 Loris lydekkerianus
TATATGTATACCATGGAATACTATGCAGCCTTTAAAAAGATAGAGACTTTGCCTCTTTCATGTTTACATGGATGGAGCTGGAACATATTCTTCTTAGTAAAGTATCTCAAGAATGGAAGAAAAAGTATCCAATGTACTCAGTACTTTTATGAAACCAATTTATATTTACTCATACTTTCTTATGAAAGATAGATCACAACCATAGCCAGGATGAAGGAGAGAAATAGAGGGGGAATGGAGGGGATGGGGTAAATTTAATAGAGGGAGGGTAAACAGTGGAGCCACACCTATGGAGTATACTGCAAGGGTACAAGTCAAATCTATCAAGTATAGAATGTAAATGTATTAACACAATAATCAAGTAAATGGGGCAAAAGCCATATTAATTTGATATAAGCACTCCAAATTATATAAAAAATCAACACACTGTACCCCCAAAATGCCTAAATGTATTAATGAGCTATGTGTATGACTTCATAAAAGGAAAAAATAAATACAATTCAAAGCAAAAAAAAAAAAAAAAAATGAAGATACTGAAATCAATAGATACAGACTATTAAATGAGAGCTTATGATGTTTAAAGAAGTAAATGAAGACACTGAAAGTATATAACAGGAAGAAAGGGCTATCAAAATTAACCACATAGACTTGAAAAATAACTGGAATTCCCAGAAGTGAAAAGCATTATCAATAAAATATGAACTAGTGGCTGGTTCAATATCAGATAAGACATATCTGAAGAAAGAATTTAAAACGAATGAGCTAAGAGGCCAGTAAAGTGGTACACACCTTTAATCCCAGCCACTAAAAGGCAAGAGAATTGCTTGAGTCCAAGAGTTTGAGAACAGCCTGGGCAATATACTGAGACCCTATCTCTTTCTATCTTTCTATCATTCATTCATTTGTTCCTTCATAAATAAATAAATAAGCTAAGCATCCAACTTTTTAAGTTGAAAAAAAAGTGAATAAGCAAAAAATACAGAAGGGAAGATAAAAATTAGGCAAGAACAGAAATTAAAGAGAAAATGAAAGTATAATGGAAAGTCAGCAAGGCCAAAAGATGTTCCCTACATAGGTTACAGAAAATCTTCTGGCAAAACTGAGAAGAAACAAACATCAGCAAAGAAAAGAGTAAATAAACATGAATACTGCAGAAGGCAACTTTATGAATTTACCATTCAAAATGTAAGACAGAAAAAATTTAGAATATAAATTATCAAAATTAATAAAAAAAACTCAATGATTCTAAAACCATTAAGACAAATGAAATCAGTAATTTAAAAAATTACCATTTAAACAAAATAAAATCCTAAATAGCTTAAAGGTAAATTCTATCAAATATTTAATTTAAAAATAATAATAAAGCCAGAAAAGCACAATTGAAGAAAGGTTAATTATAGATCAATCTCATCCCTGAACATAGATTTAAAAAAAAAAAAAAAAAAACTGGGTTGCCACCAGACCTGCGCTCTCACTCATGGCATGAATGTTCCCATAGAATTGCACATTTTCTCTGTTCAGTCATTGGAGCAGGCTGGCAGAGTTTGCTAGAAACTCACAGTTTATCACAATCAGCATCATCACAAATTATAGGAAGCATCCAGCAATATGATAACTTCTAAATGAAGTGTCTGAGAGCAGGACACACCACCAGCCTCAGCTGTTAATCTGTCATATTTCACAGTCAACCTGACACCCTGTCCAATTTCCTGTGCCTACTGCCTCTCAGAGTGCCTGGGTGAGAGGGTCCCACTTCCATGCAGGGACATTGTCCTTATAGATAATGCCCAGCCAAGCCTCCTAGCCCTCCCTGCCGACCCAAGACCCACGTCCAGTCCCTTTGGCTGTGCACCCTGGCACTCCTCCCTCCTCAACCCCTCGAGGTGACATGTGACTTCAGTTTTCTTCCTGCAGGGCACAATTCAGTGTCCCAATCCAGTCGGAGCAGCAGCCACCTGTTTGGAAACACACTGATGTCTTTCAAAAATAAAGTCATCTTTAACTTGAAAAAAAAAAAAAGTAGAAAAAAATTGGAATTAATCTTAATGTAAACTAACAGTAGAATAGATAAATTTTTAATTTGCATTTTCCTGATGGCCAATGATACTGAGTATCTTTTCATTAGCTATTCATATTTCTTCATCTATAAGAAGTTGTAACAGTAAAAATTTCATTTTTCTTAGTATGGCTCCTTTGTTAGATACACATAACATAAATATTTTCTTCTACTCTGGGCTCAATTTTCATTTTCATTACAATATACTCCAAAAAAGTTTTCAATTTTAATAGAGTGCAATATGTCAGTTTTTTCTTTTATGGTCTGTTCTTCTGTTCTTCTAATGTCCTAAGAGATCTAGCCTATCCTCAAAGTTGCTAAGATTTTCTTTTATGCTTTCACTGTTAAGTTTTATATTTCTAGTTTTAGCCTTTACATTTGGTTCTAGTGTATGGTGTAAGGTAAGGGACAGCATTCATTTTTCCTTCCATATCCATTTATCCCATTTGTTAAAAAATTTTCCTTCACCTATTTAAGTATCTTGTCACTTTTGTCTAAAATTAGTTAAGAATATCTGAATTGTTCTGTTTCACTGATCTATATTCCCGCCTTTTTCTCAATGTCAGTCTTGATTACTATATTTTACAGTTAGTCTTGAAATCACCTATGCAAAGATCTCCAACTTTTTTGTTATGCAAATTTTCTGTGCAATTCTAGTCATTTACATTTCTATATACACGTGTATATATTAATATTTTAGAATCAACTTATCAATTTCTGCCCAAAAAAATCTGCAAAAATTTTGACTAGGATCATGTTGAAATCACAACCCAGTACCATTATTATAAGATTGAAATTATGAAATCACTGAACTTTCAATTTGAAGAAAATGAAATTTCAAAACATGTTTATATACATAAATAATTTTAGGATCAATTTCTTTCTATTTCAATGGCTACAGATGGTAGTAAAGGGAAGCTCACTATGTTATAAGAAAAAAACAAATTCATAGATTCAAAGTAGTGGGAATCAATTATTTAATGAGTTAAATCATTATTCCTTCAGTGGCATCTCATAGATCAATTAGGTTTGTGTTTGGCTGTATTTAACAAATGCAACACCAGGATTTAAGTAAAGGATTACTTTTTCACACATAAAGTAAATAGTTTAGGGCTTTTAACTTTACAATGTCAACCGAGTCTTATGACATCTTTCCTCTTTATGCCCTGATATTATTGGAATTTAATTTTTAACCTCATAATTGTCATATGTTTATAATAAGATGGCAACTCTATCCTAAGCTGAGAGAGAGGGAAAGAGAGCAGGGTGAAGGACAATGGGTTACAACATGCTAATACATTCTGTTACAAAAAAAACAATCATGTGACAATGCAGTTGGTTACAAGAAAAATGATGGTATTTCCAGAAACCCTTTGTACACAAACTTCTGCTTATGGCTCATGGCCAGAAGGACACATATAACACACAGCCTCCCCTAGCTTCAAGGGAATTTGACAAGATGCATACTTTATCTATACATATTGCCAATCTCAACATCTTTTAATAAGAGTCTGGATATTGAATAGCCACTAAGATGTCTGCTAAAATATACTTTTAGATTGTAAACCTAACTAAAATGAAGTACAACTAAAGTTATCCTCATTAAAAAGACAGCCTTGTGTGCTGGATGTAGTGGCTCACTCCTGTAATCCTAGCACTCTGGGAGGCCAAGGCCAGTGGAATGCTTGAGCTCAGGATTTCAAGATCAGCCTAAATAAGTGCAAGACCCGGTCTCTAAAAATAGCTAGGTGTTGTGGTGGGCACCTATAGTTCCAGCTACTTGGTAGGCTGAAGCAAGAGGATTGCTAAGCCCAAGAATTTAAGGTTGCAGTGAGCTATGACACCAAGGGCACTCTACCGAGGCAACAAAGTAAGACTCTGTCTCAAAAAAAAAAAAAAAAAAAAGCTTTGAGAAGGCAGAGGAGCATTAGTCTGCCATGACAATTAACCATGTACATTCACCATGACTGAACAGAACCTTCTAGCAATCATCCCCCAATTGGAACAACAAATGTGGCAAATAGCCCTGCAAGAAAGCAAATTCCTAAGAACCAAAAATCAGATGAGCAATCACAGTACCTGCTTTTAAGAAAGAGTCACTTAAGACAGTAGAAAAGATTGTTTTACATTCTCTGCACAACCGCTTCCCTGACCACAGCAGCATTATATCACTGCTAGGTGGAGAAAAAATCTGTGAGCGTGGGAGAGGGACAGGGAGGTGATTGTGAGACTTTGTATCTGGCCACCCTGTTACAGGGGAACAAAACACAGGGCAGAATTTTGCCAGTGGTACACCCACAGGAAGCATTTAAATTAGCGCTGCCACAAAGGAGTCTTCTGACCCTGTGGTAGGAACTTGAGTTGTGACTACCTACACCACCAAGTGACAAAAGCAGCCTGGAGCATGGAATAAATTTGAAAGGCAATCAGGCCACAAAGACTGCAGTCCTTTGGCAAGTCCTGCTGCTGTGCTATGCTAGGCTCAGAGCCTGTGGACTTGGGTGCACATGACCTATTGAGACATCACTTGTAGAACCCAAGAAAGTGCCTGCATCACCTCTCTCCAAATTCTAGACAGCGTAGCTTAGGAAGAGACACCTGCACTTGGAGAGAGGAAAGGGAAGAGATACAGAGGACTTTGTGTTAAATGTATGTACCAGCTCAGTCACTGCCACATAGAGTAGCAAGCAGGTTTCTGAATCCCCTGATTCCACGCCTTAACTCCGAGAGAACATTTATAGACCCACTCTGGGCCAGAAGGGAACCTGCTGCTCTACAGTGAAAGACTCAGGCCTGGCAAAATTCACCATGTACTGACTAAAAACCCATTGGCCCTGAAATAAACATAATCAGTAGCCAAGCAGTAATCACCATGGGCCTTCGGCAAGACGAAACTGGCTTGCTTCAGGTGTGACCCCAGGCAGTCCCAGCTGTGGTAGCCACAGGGGAATGTTCATATCAGAACTCCCCCAACTCCTTCTGTTTGTGGAAAAGTGAGGGAAAAGGCAAAACTATGTAATCCAAAGAATTCTCCCCTATCTTACCCAAGTCCGCCAAGACGGTGCCACTAGGAGCTTGCAAAAGGTTACCATGTTACTGGGCTTGTGATGCTCCTTCATGCTGATACAGCTGCAGTGATCAAAGACTTACATCACAAACCCAAATTATCTTTGAATACCAGACTATGAAGATTAGAATAAATACTCTTCAATGGACAGACATCCACAAACATACAGTCTGGAGTTTGGGGAGGGATGATATAGGTACTTTCTTGGTCTCTACAAGTCTGTCTCAATAGGTCGTGTGCACCCAAGTCCACCAGCTCTGACCTCAGTATAGCAACAGGACTTGCCCAAGGACCACAGACTTTGTGGACTGATTGCCTTTCAAAAAATCATGCTGGGAATGAAACTAGACCCCTATGTCTCACCATGCACAAAAATCAAATCAAAATGAATTAAAACATGAAACCTAAGACATGAAACTATGAAACTACTAAAAGAAAACATTGGGGGAAAACTCAAGAACCCAGGTCTTAGCAATTATTTTGTGAGTAATACCTCAAAATCACAGGAAACTGAACCAAAAAGGGACAAATGGACCACAGCAAGGTAAAACACTTATGCATAGCAAAGGAAACAGAAAAGTGAACTGACAACCCACAGAATGGAAGAGAATATTTTGTAAACTCCCCATACAACAAGGGGTTAGTAACTATAATATATACAGAGCTTAAACAACTCAATGGGAAAATATCAAATAATCTAATTAAAATGGGCAAAAGATCTAAATAGACATTTCTCAAAAGAAGACATGCAAATAGACAACATGAATATGAAAAAGTGCTCAACATCATTAGTTGTCAGAAAAATGTGTATCGAAACTACAATGAGGTATCATCTCACCCCAGTTTTATCCGAGAGACAGGTAATAATGAATGGTGGGAAGATACAGAAAAATAAGAACCCTCATACAATGTTGGTGGGAATGTAAATTAGTATACCACTGTGGAGAACAGTATGGAGGTTCCTCAAATAACTCAACATAGAATTACCATATGACCCAGTAATCCCACTGCTAGATATATATCCAAAAGGAAGGAAATCAGTATGTTGAAAAGATATCTGCACTCCTATATTTACTGCAGCACTACAGCTGGTGATTAAGAATCACCTTAAGTGTCCATCAATGAATGAATGATAAAGAAAATGTGATACATATACACAATGGAATATTATTTAGCCATAAAAAGAATGAAATCCTGTCATTTCCAACAACATGGACAAAAATAGAGAATGTTATGTCAAGTGAAATAAGCCAAGCACACAAAGACAAATTTTGCATGTTCTCATTCATATGTGGGAGCTAAAAATTAAAACTGTTGATCTCATGGATGGAAAGTAGAATGGTGGTTATCAGAGACAAGGAAGGGTAGTAGGGAAATAGGGATAAAGTTAACATGTACAAATAATATAATTAGACAGTTAAAGAGAATGAACAATATTTGATAGCACAACAAAGTGACTACAGTTAATAATACATTATGATATACTTAATTTTAAATTTAGTTTATAGTTTTTTTATTTCACATTAATATGAAGGCACAAATTTTTAGGTTACATTGTTCTCATTTCTAAGTAAAGTTCAAGCCCTTCAACAAGAGGGCATGCTAAATACCCTCACATTGTGCACATTAGGTAAGAACCCACCAATCACCCTCGGTATATTTTAAAATAGCTAAAAGAGGATAACTAGAATGTTCCTAACATAAAAGAAATGAAACATAAATGCTTGAAGTGATGAATTCTAAATTATCCTTATTTAATTATTACACATTAGATTGTATACCTGAATCAAAACATCACATATATCCCATAAATATATGACTAATAGGTACCTATAATTTTTTAAAAAGTAAAAAAATAATAAAGATGGTCATGAATCATTAAAATACTAAGTTATAGAATAAATGTTGAGAGAAAAATACTTATTAAGACTATCAAATCTTATATACAAAATATATTTTTTAATGCAGCAAAAAAAAAAATTACCTCTCTTCTAAATATTAAAAAGTTTAGGATAAAGTGAATAGGGATGTGGTATATATTTGGAAAAAGCAGAGCTAAAGATGGTAAAGAGTTGCTTCAGTAACAGACTACTAATATAAAAAATACCTGTTCCTATTAAATAAATCAAATATGAGTGAGCATTTCATCAACCATTTGAAATGTGCAAGGCACTATTATTAGCTTTTTATGTCATTTAATCAGCACAATAACCCTTGGAGATAGGTGCCATTATTTTATCTCCTATGAGGAAGCAAAGATGCAAAAAAACATGCAGCTAGCAAATCTAGCAAATCATGGAATCAAAATGTGAACTCAGGAAGTCTCTCTCCAAACTCAATGTACTTAGCCACTATATGTTATTCTTCTAAATTACTCTTATATGTAATCTAAATATAAGAAGCTATAAGTACATTCTTAATCTTTAACAAATCAATAATCTTGGGACAATCACAAAAATGAACACTGGTATTTTCTATCTTCTATTCTTCATGGGGGACCCAAAGTGAAATGTCACTTTCCATTTACAAATTTGGTCTTCCAGGTCTTAAAAAGATACTATATAGAAGAGTTTAGAAAAGTATGCCTATTTCCCATAAAATCTAGAATTAGTAATTTCTTAGAAATTTTTTAAAAAATAAAACATTAACTTCCTTTATGAATATGAAATATAACTATTATAAAGCATATCATCTTCAGAAACGATGTCCTAGTAGAAATGGGGTTAATATCTTCCTGATATGAACAAACACTGAGTTATATTCCATGACATAGGAAAATAAAACTACATGGTAAACTAAATCATAGGTATCCAAATAAATAAAGGTTAAGTTTTTAATAGGAAAGCAAAAATTCTAATAATATTGTTACCCTAAAGAAATACACATAAATGACTGAAGTAATTTATCTACAATCATAAAATATTTCAGCTACAGACCTGTGTGGAAATTCTTAATCAAAATGAACCAAGGATACATATCTTTACTGTTTAGTTTATCTTTAGCTTATCTTTATCCCATTAAATGCCACCTTAATTGAATGTTAATTCCTCTAATAGAAAAAACCATGTTTAAGTTAGTAGGATAACAAGTACATGGTTTGTCAATGATGATTTCCTAGTTGTTAGAAAATTCTCTTTTTCTCATAGCTGGGATAATTTTAAAAATGAAGAATAAGGATAATTCTTGGTAACAAATTTCTCTTCTAGTTATATTAATAAGTGGCCTAAATCATCATCTTAACAAAAGGATAAAGATAACTTGTGTATGTGAGACCTCTAATGAGCTTGTGGCACAGCACCCCAATACCAAAGCCAGGAAAGGACACAATGAGAAAAGGTAACTGTGGACAAGTATCTCTAAAAAATATAGATACAAAAATTCTCAATAAAATCTTAGCAAACACAGAATTCAATAGCACATAAAAAAAAAAAATTCATCCCAACCAGGTGGGCTTCATCCCATGGATACAAGGCTGGTTTGCAATATTCAAATATATAAACATAGTTTATATATAGTTTATACCATTATGGTACCACTAAACATAGTTTAGTTATATATAGTTTATACCACTATGGTACCACTAAACATAGTTTATACCACTATGAAGTAAAATTGAAGACCAAGTGATCCTCTCAATAAATGAGAAAAAGCATTTGACAAAATTCAGCACTCTTTCCTGATAAAAACAATTAAGAAAACTGGCATAGATAATAGAAGCCATCTATGACAAACCATAGCCAACATCACATTGAACAGAGAAAAACTGAAAGCATTACCACTTAGAACCAAAACCAAAGAAGGATGCTCACTATCGCCACCATTATTCAAGATAGTGAAGAAAGTCCAAGCCAAAACAATCAGACAAGCACAGGATATCAAGGGTCTCCAACTGGGGAAAGAAGGGGTCAAAATATTTGATGACAACTGATCCTATACCTATAAAGCACCAAGGATTCAACCAAAGACTCCTGGAATTGATAAATAAACATGGCAGTGTCTCTGGTTACAAAATCAATGTACACAAATCAGCAGCTTTCATATATGTCCTTAATAGTCAAGCTGAGAATTAAATCAAAGGCACAACATCCTTTCACTATAGAATCAAAGAAAATGAAATACCTCAGCATATATTTAACAAAAGAGGTGAAAGATCTCTATAGTGAGAACTCTGAGAAAAGAAATTCTAGAATATATTAACACATAGAAAAACATACCATGCTCACGGCCCAGTAGAATCAACATTGTTAAAATGTCTATACTACCCAAAGTGATTTACAAATTAAATGCAATCTCCATTAAAATACCACCATCATATTTTTCAGAACCTGAAACAATAGTTCTACACTTTGTAAGGAATCAGAAAAAGCCCCAAATTGCCAATGCAATTCTATGAAGTAAGAACGAATTTAAGGCATTACTTTATCAGACTTCAGGCTAGACTACAAGCCTATATAGTAATCTAAATAGCACGGTATTGGCATAAAAACAGAGACATAGACCTATGGAATAGAAGAGAGAATCCAAAGATGAAACCAGCCTCAACTGCCATCTGATCTTTGACAAGGCAATCAAAATCATACATCAGGGAAAAGATTCCCTATTCATGAAATGGTACTTAGAGAACTGGCTAGCCACATGTAAAAGATTTAAATTAACTCATGATAAATAAAAGACTTTAAACACAAGATGCAAAACATTGAAACTATAAAAATCCTAGAAGATGGTGTGGAGAAAACTCCTAATTATATCAGCCTAGAGAAAGAACTTATGAAGACCTATTGTCAATTGCAGCAATTAAAATAAATAAATCGGACCTGATTAGTTAAAAAGTTTCTGCACAGCTAAGGATATAATCAACAAAACAAAAAGAAAACCTACAACAGGAGAAAAGATATTTGCATGCTACACATCTGACAAAGGGCTGATAATCATATGTAATGAATTCAAGAAACCAAAAGGAAAACAATCAAAGCACCCCATTAAAAATTGGGCAAGCAACATGAACAGGAACTTTTCTTAAGACAATAGACTAACAGCCGACAAACATATGAAAAAAATGCTCATTGTCTCTAATCATCAGAGAAATGCAAATTAAAACTACACTGAGATATCACCTAACCCCAGTGAGAATGATTCATGTCATAAAGTCCCAAAGTATAAGTGCTGTCACAAGGAGGAGAGAAAGAAACACTTAGACACTGTTAGTGGGACTGCAAACTACTACAACCTCTAAGGAAAGTAATACGGAGATTTCTCAAAGAACTAAAAGTTGATCTACTATTTGTTTTAGCAGTCCCACTACTGGGTATCTACCCAAACTGGGGGGAAGGAGGGGTGTGGTGTCATTTTATCATAAAGATACTTACACTTAAATGTTTACAGCACCATAATTCACAATTGCAAAGATGTGGAAATTGCCCAAGTGCTATCAATACATGAGTAGATTGATAAATTGTGGTGTATGTATACCAAGGAATATTACTCAACTATATAAAAATACAGTCCTAATATCTTTGTTAACAACATGGATGGAACTGTACACCATTCTCCTGAGCAAAGTGTTGCAAGAATGAAAAGACAAATATCACATGTACTCAGTACTAAATTGGAATTCGTATACTAACACCTGTATGTACATATAAGAGCAAAATTCAATGATACTCAACTGGGGGAGAGGGACAATTAAGTTCCCACTAAATGAATACATTGCCTAAGCATGTCATACACTTTCTGGGTGAAGGACACACCTTTAACTCTGACTTTAACCTTATATAGACAAACTATGTAACCAAATCATATTTACCCTCTTAATAAACTGAAATTTTACTGCAGCTCAATTCATAATAGCCAAGTCATGGGAGAAGCCCAAGTGCCCATCAACCCATGAATGGATTAATAAATTGTGATAATATGTATACCATAGAATATTATGCAGCCTTAAAAAAGATGGAGAGTTTTATGTTTACATGAATGGAGCTGGAAAATAGTCTACTTAATAAAGTATCTCAAGAATGGAAGGAATTCTGGGAAGATGGCCAACTGGTAGCAACCCTCAGCAGAGACTCTTGACCAAAGGGGGAAAAACTGGATGGAACTGGACTCTATGAAGCCAAAGGTGGGTAGCTGAGTCAAGAAAGAAGTTTGGCAAGCTCTATCTCCAGGGAAGAACATTCAAGAAAACAAATTATAAGCACAAAGCCTATCAACTAGAGGATGGGAGACCCTCCCCGCTAAGCAGGAGGCCCACCACAGGCTATCTGAGAGTGAGCAGAGAACAAAAGACCTCTCATTTTCCCTCACTAGAGAGAGCTGCTAAAAACCAGGTCTCTTTCTCCAGGGAAGTCCCACTTATGAACCTAAACACCACCCATCAGGCATAAAATTGAACAGGTATTTTCCCACCACAAGTCCAAACTCCCAAACTCCTTCCCCCCTCACATGGCAGTCTGAAGTTCTGACTCCAGCAGAGTCCAGAGTGTGTGGTATTTTCCTGAGAGATCTGAGCATAGTGTGGACCGCCAAGCATCAGGATGAAATCTGTGACTAATGGGGAAGAAAGAGGGTATGGGAAGAAAGGGATACTCAGCAGGAGGAGGAACAGTTCCCTGGTTATGACTATGTCCAGCCAGTGGTGATGTTGACCCTCGGTTCAAGCTGTGTCTGGCAGAATGGGGTGCAGAATCCCCAGCTCTGACAGCATTCACAACAGTAGAGTGGTTGCCCCATGTGGACTTAGTTCGGCAGACAGGGCTGGTACGCAGCCCCTGCTCGGCCTACAAGCAGAGGCTTACCAGGTGTGGACTGAGACCCGAGGGCAAGGGATTGTCCCCTGACTCCAACAGAACCCTCGAGCAGAGGCTTGCTGTGTATGAACCAAGACCTGAGGGCAAGGATGTGGTCTCCTGTCTCCAGTGGGGTGGGGAGCAGAGACCTGCAGATGGGGCATGATGCCCTGAATCCAACAGAGCCTTAAACAGAGGCTTGCCAGGCAGTGGGGCATAGTCCCCTGACTCCAACTGGTCTGGCAAGTAGAGGCTAGCTGGGTGTGGACTGAGACCGGTGGGCGGAGGTGTGGCCCCTGGCTCCAACTGGGACTGTGAGCAGAAAAGTGTACAACAGTGTGGACCGAGTCTGGCGGGTGAGGGTATGGATCCCGGGCTCCAATTGTGCTGTTGGGAGACCCTTGAATCCCTATCTGTTGAGAAGGGTCTGCATTGCCTGAGACAATTTCATTGAAACTCGTGTCTGGGGCTGTCCACTCAGGGACATTCTGAGGTTGACCTTTGAAGTTCTTTAGTGGAAAGAACTGAAGGATGAGGGCTGGGTGCTGCAACTGTTTGTATCTCTTCACAGTTGAGATTTATACTGTGGCTTCTTAGGATTGGGTAGAGGTTGGCTGATGTCAAAACAGAGCTGGATTGCACTAGTTCTCACCAAGTAGGTCCTCAGAGTCTCCACCCAAAACTCTGAAAGGGGCCTTTGTAAAGTTGTAGGAGATAAGCCACAATTACAAAGCCTGATGCTTTGGTAGGGGGCTATCTCTACTACCTGGGAACTCCAATTCAATCTCACCATACCAGGTCCAATAACCAAATAGTGGAAAATAAACATGGTGCAGACCCAACAGAAGAACTCTGGCAACATGAATAACCAGAGTAGATAACCCCCCCCCCCCCAAGAAATGACAAAGGAGATACAATTGAAGATGCCATGAATAGACAAATGGCAGCGATGTCAGAAATCAAATTCAGAATATGGATGGCAAATAAGATAAATAGAATGGAAGAAAAGATAGAAATTGAATTCCAAAGAGTAATTCTAAAGTTGTCTCAAGAAATTAATCAATTCAAAGACCAAGTCACCAAAGATATGGACATAATGAGAAAAGAGATAACAGAGCTCAAGGAAACGAAAAAGTTAGTTGAGGAAATACAGTAGAATCCCTCAGTAATAGAGTTGACCAGGCAGAAGAAAGGATCTCTGAAACTGGAGTTGAAGTTTCTGAATGTTCCCAAATTCTCAAAGAGGCAGACAAATGGAGAGCAAAAACTGATCATTCCCTGAGAGAGCTGTGGGATCATTCCAAATTATCAAACATTCATCTTATAGAAATTCCTGAAGGAGAAGAGGATGGTCTTAAAGGTACAGATGCTCTACTCTAAGAGATTTTGGAGGAGAATTTCCCAAGCATTATAAGAGATACTGAAATTCAGATAGCAGACAGTTTCAGAACCCCAGCAAGACTCAATCCAAATAAAGCCTCTCCTAGACACATTGTGATTAACTTTGCCAAAGTTAAGATGAAGAAGAAAATTCTGCAAGCAGCCAGACATAAGAAAAGCATCACCTACAAAGGGAGAAATATCAGAATGACTGCAGAACTCTCAGCCAAAACGCTTCAAGCCAGAAGAGGATGGTCATCGACTTTTAATATCCTAAATAATAATAATAATAATAACTTCCAGCCCAGGATCCTGTATTCAGATAAACTGAGTTTCATTTCTAATGAACAAATCAAATACTTTAATGAAATACAAATGTTGAAGAAATTTGCCATAATTAAACCAGCTCTCCAGGATATTCTCAGATCCATCCTGCACAATGACCAGCACAATGCTCTACCTCCAAAGTAAACTCACCCAGAAATTTTTGAACAAAACCCAACTTCCACAGTGATGAAAGGATTAAAACATCCACTGGAAATCCGAAAATCATGACACTCAAAACACAACCACACTTGTCAATTCTCTCAATTAATGTGAATGGCTTAAATTGTCCTCTAAAGAGGCACAGGCTGGCTGAATGGATACCTAAACTCAGAATGGATATCTGCTATACATAAGAATCTCACCTTACTTTAGAGTATAAAAATAGACTCAGGTTGAAAGGATGGACTTCTATAATACAAGCAAATGGAAACCAGAAAAAAAGAAGGGGTTGCAATTTTAGTTGAAGATACAATTGGCTTTAAAACAAAAAAGATAGAAGGCAAGATAGCCAACTAAAGCGAGCTTACGGCAGAGGCTCCTGTCCAGAGGGAGAAATAATGGCCAGAAATAACCCAATAAAGCAGAAGATTGGGAGCTAAGCTGAGAGAGAGGATCAATAGATTCCTGTCACCCCTGCTACAACAAGCTGGGACTCCAAGAAAGCAAATTTCAGGTACAAAACCCATCCCAAAGAGGACGGGAATCCTTCCCCATCACCCCCACCCCCAAGAGAGCAGCTTGAGGTGAATACAGAACAGAGGATCTTTTGATTCAGCAAAGGGGTGAGAATGACTGAAGCTTGGGACTCCCACCATGAAGAGATACCACTGCAAGCCTGGGCAGTCTCTTGCCTGGGCCAAAAGTTGATTTAATATTCTCTCTCCTTTCCTGAACTCCCAATGAATCCCTTCCCCCCCCCCTTACCTGGTGGTCTGGAAGACTACCCCCTGCAAAATCCAGATCATTTGTCAGATTTTAGCTAGGGTGGGGCACCTCATGAGCTGTGAAACACTTCCACTGAAACTATAACTTTAACAGAGGTGGGGAGTCACAAGGAAAGAGAGACTTGCCTGTGTTGGAAAGAGCATAGCTCAGGTCTCACGCTACCGACCACCAGGGACTGCAGCCCACCGGATCCCCACTGGGCTCCTGTGACCAGCAGCCATGGCTGCCAGTCCCACACGGCTCCTGAGACCCACAGGCCAGGGCTGGCAACTCCCACCCAGCCCTTATGAACTGTAGCCCACAACCAGTGACTCCCACCTGGCTCCTGTGACCCACAGCCCACACCTGGTGACTCTTGCCCAGCTCCTGCAACCTGCAGCCCATGGCTGACAACTCCCACTGGGCTCCTATGACCCATGCAGTCCATGGCCGGAAACTCTGCCCTGCGATACCCACCCAGCTCCTGAGACCTGCAGCCCATGGCAAGTGACTGCTGCCCAGCTCCTGAGACCCCTAAGGCTGGTGGCGCCACCCTCTGGCTCCCTGCCTGGCTCCTGCAGCGTGACACTGGGGGTCAGCAGCTCTACACTCTTGTTCCCTGCTTAGCTCCTGTGACCTATGCTGCCGGTTGGCAAACCATTGAGCCACGGCCAGCCCCTGAGACCTGCACACAGCAGTACCCCATATCAGTGGCACCACCCTCAACAATGGCAGCTCCATGGTCCCTCCCACTGGGGGTCAAATGAGTTCCCAGTAGACCCCCGCTGCCTAGATGCTGAAAACCTTTTGAACCCTCTCACCTGACTGTGTTTGTGTTGACTAGAACAATTGGTTTGGAACTCTCAACCTGGGCCAATCACCCAGGGACCCACCAAGGTTGTACCCTAATTTTGTTCTGGTGGGAGTGTGAAATTCTCCCCTTCCAGTTGTCGCCTGTGGGGGTACGGGGTGACTTAGTTGCTTATATATCTCCACAACTGAGATTTCAGCCCAAAGCCACTGATTCACTAGGATGGGACAGAGACTACCCGAATACCAATCACTGGTATTCTAGCCCCACCGCTACTTCAGGAAGTAGTTCAGAATGGGACCTTTGTAAACCTCTAAGAGAAAAGTCACTATCACCAGTCCCAGTTCTTTGGTAAAGGGCTGGTTAATTACAACTCTAGGAGCCCTAAATTCAATTCCACCTTGCCAGCTTCTCCAGGCAAACAGTTAAAAAAAAAAATGGGATGGGATCAGCGGAAAAACTCTGGCAACATGAATAATCAGAGTAGATCAACTCACCCAAGGAATGACAAAAAAAAAAAAAAAAAAAACAACAGAAGATCCCATTCATAAAAAAATGGCTGAGATGTCAGAAATCAAATTCAGAATTTGGATTTCAAATAAGATTAACAGAATGGAGGTAAAAATGGAATTAGAAATTCAATGAGCAATTCAATAGTTGTCTCAAGAATTCAATGAATTCAAAGACAAAATCACCAAAGATTTGGACATATTGAGGAAACATCTTGCAGCCCTCAAAGATCTGATAAATACAGTAGAATCCCTCAGTAACAGAATGAAGCAGGCAGAAGAAAGGATCTCTGACATTGAAGACAAAGCTTTTGAATGCTCCCAAATGCTCAAAGAAGAAGAGCAGTGGAGAGCAAAAACAGATCATTCCCTGAAAGAATTGTGGGACCACTCCAAAAGAACAAACATTCGCCTCATAGGAATCCCTGAAGGAGAAGAGGATGGCCCGAAAGGCACAGATATTTTACTCCAAGAGATAATTGAGGAGAACTTCCCAACCATGGCAGGAGATACTGAAATTCAGATAGCATACAGTTTCAGAACCCCAGCATGACTCAACACAAATAAAGCATCTTCTAGACACATTGTAATTAACTTTTCCAAAGTTAATACAAAGGAGAAAATCCTATAAGCAGCCAGACGTAAGAAAATCATAACCTAAGAATATTAGAATGACTACAGATCTCTCTGCTGAAACTTTTCAAGCCAGAAGACGATGGTCATCAACCTTCGATCTCCTAAAACAAAACAACTTTCAGCCCAGGATCCTGTATCCAGCTAAACTGAGCTTCATTTATGATGGAGAAGTGAAATACTTTAATTACATACACACATTGAAGAAAACTGCCATAATCAAACCAGCTCTTCAGGTTAGTCTCAGACCCATCCTTCATAATGACCAGAACAATGCTCTGCCAGCAAAGTAAACTGACTTTGAAATTCTTGACCAAAACTCAATTTCTACAGTGGCGAAAAGATTCAAAATATCCATTGCACTTTCAAAAAACTTGACACCCAAAATACTACCAGGCTTATCAATACTCTCAATTAATGTGAATGGCTTAAATTATCCTCTTAACAGGCACAGGTTGGCTGACTGGATACAAATGGGATCTAAAAGTAGACCTACCATTTGATCCAGCGATTCATCTACTAGGTGTATATCCAAAAGACCAAAAATCAGATTGTTCACTGCAGCTCAATTCATAATAGCCAAGTCACGGAAGAAACCCAAGTGCCCACTGACCCATGAATGGATTAATAAATTGTGTTATATGTATACCATAGACTAATACGCAGACATAAAAAGATGGAGACTTTACCTCTTTTACGTTTACATGGATGGAGCTGGAACATACCCTGCTTAGTAAAGTATCTCAAGAATGCAGAAAAAATATCCAATGTACTCAGTACTGTTATGAAACCAATTTACAATCACTCACTTTCAAATGCATAATAGATCACAACTATGGCCCAAACAGGAGGGAGGAGGGAAGTCAAATTGAGGGAGGGTGAATTATGAAATCACAACTATGGTACATAATGCAAGGGTACATGTCAGTTTTATTCATATAGAGTACAAATATCTTAACACAATAATTAAGTAAAGGAGAT
>CAUYPK010017415.1:0-93436 GCA_963574355.1 Loris lydekkerianus
GACACAGTCAATACTTCATACTGAGTAAACTGAGTGAACGCTTGAAGATATTCTTCCATTAACTCTGTTCCCCTGTGGCTACTTTCTTCTTTGTGATCTTTATTTAGATACCTGCTCAAAAATTAGTCAGTGATTAGAAGAAGAGGTTTACTACAAAAGTGATTGTATTGATGTGATAACAAAATATTTCCTTTCGAGTTAATTTCAGATAGGTAAAATAAGATAATGATGAAACTAACAGATGATAGATTAAGTGTGTACGTGACTAGAAAACTACAAAATCAAAACCCTGAATAAAGATTTTTGCTACACGCCATCCCATCTCGTGTAGTCCATTTCTTAATAATTACAGGAGCGAGTTTACACCCACAGCAAAGCTGCTGTTCGCGTCTCCGGTCATGCAACATGTTGGCGTAGTCGGCGGGATAAGGGGATCACGAAGGAGCAGAAAGACTTTCTGGACGCCAGGCTGGAGGACGGCTGCCTCCGCCAGGACACCTCGGAGAGATCTTCACTGAAGCCATTTGAGGTAAGCTTGAGAACCCTGTAACTGGGATGGTGCAGTTGCCATGCAGAGTACATGGGACATCTCCAGCTTAACAAGAAACATGGGAGGAAATAACATGAGTCTTCAGCTCTCTTCCTCTTTGGAGGACCAGTATATTGCCATTTTAAGAACTCTGATTTCTACCACTAAAATTCCGGTAAAAACCAGTAACCTGCAGGAACTTTTCTGTGTGGTTGTTAAGCATTGCTGCTGGTTTACACCTGACCAGACAGTCCAGCTTAATTTGAAAGTCTCTAAGAAAGAGGGTCAGACTCTGTGTCCTGCCTACCAAAAAGGCAATTTTATAAGCAGGGAAATATGGGCAACCTATCAACTGGTTTATATCGCTTTAGAACTGTTTCAGACATGTTCTGAGCAAAATTCTGAGACTGAGGATATTGGCGCTGACGAGTTGCCACCGCTGCCTTCTTTGCCCAAGCTGGGTCAGTTAGACCAGCCAGAGCAGGCTGTGGAAAGTCTCAGAGAATTGGAATATGCATGTGATATAGCAGATTCCCATTCTGAGCCACAATTTAATAAGCCTCCAAAGAAATATGTGGGTGACTTAATTAGTCTACAGCGTGACACAGAGAACTGTCCAGAATTAGTGGAAATGGCTGATGAATCAACTCAAAAAGAGTCTGAGTTTGGACATAGTTATGGCTGAAATTTTTCTAACAATGAATCAAAGAATTACCTTCTTAGAAAAGAAGGGAGCTGAAATACTCTCCTCTAGAGCAAGCTCTAAAGCAGGTTCTTGTAAAGATGTGCTTCTACCTTACAAGCCTCTTAACTCCTTCTGCACCAGCAGGTCCTGTGGTGTGGAGGGAAGGCCCCTTACATCATAATGTTCCACCAGGAATTTACCCTGTGTGGCCTAATCCCCCAGATACTCGCTTCACTGCACGGTATCACTTTCCTTTAGATGTTTCTGAATTGGCTATATGTAATGAGAACTCAGTTGAAATTTCAGAATTGGGAAAATAAGTAGGTAAATGTTGGCTAAACATTTTCCACCACTGCAGTACTCAAATGATGTTATGCCCTGCTTGAAGCCATGAGGCTGACCTCTTAATTAACCAGGCTAGAGTGTAGCATTACCATGTGATGTTGTAGTTAAAGATAATAGGCACCATGGAATGTGTTGGACTGTTCCAAATGACTGCACTACCTGAGTTTTTCCACGTGATGCTTGTGTGTCTGTTAGAGGTCCTGATCTTCTCATATGGCCAGCACCATGGAGAATATTCTGCCTAACTTCCAAGGAGTATCTAGTGGTGATGGAGGAATCAGTCATTGTGTCCGATGTGTGACAATAGCTCTTGATGGGGAGAGACATACTGTTGCTTAGATGGATGTTCTCCTCAAAGACTTTGACCCTCTGTATGTGGACAGGACCAAGCTCACAGGAGGGAGGGAGTCTCTAGAGAGAGTCTCAGGTGGACACATCTCTGACTTGCCCTTGTAATCCTCACTCTTTTCAGGGAAAGTAGCAGACTGACTTACATTTCTCCAGAGCTTTTTCATTTGGCTCTGGAGAAATGAAAGGGCTTTTCTGTACATTATCTCATTCAGTTCTCAGAGAAGCTAAGCAACTTACCTGAGATCACGCAGAAACCACATGCTCTGAACTTACAGCCCAGGCGTCCAGACGTCTAGCTCATTGTGCAACACTCCTAAACAAACCAGCTCACAGAAGCCTGAATTTCTACAGTTTGAGATCTGCTATCCCTGGTTTTTAAATCATAGCAAAGTGAATGCAGCAGGATGGATTAAGTAAATGCTCCAAGCTTTCCAGGAGCAGATAATGAGAAGCTGGAAGACCCAAAGAACAAAAGGTATGGATTGCCTGGAGGGCAGAAAGAGAACAAGTATGCAGAGGCTTAAAAAGGTGACTCTGGGGCAGCAGACACTTGGGCTTCCTCCCTATCACCTGGCAGCTAGTTGATAGTGACATTTAATGCTATTGTGGGGTCTTTCTGCAAAAGCAAAATGTCTACGTAACAAGAGACAAGTGTCTGCTTCAGATCCAATTCTTGGACCCAAGATATTAATATGCTAATCTACTCCACCTACTTCACCTGAGCTGGTGACTTTGGGGTGAAGAACCCCAGAGCATGCATCCCCATGTAGAAGTCTGTAATGGCAACCTGAGTTATAGCTCAGCTGAAGCCCACCTCAGCCCACCCTCGTGCAAATCCCTCCCCCGCTGCCTTCTGTGTGCTGACAGTTACTACCGTACTCAAACTCCAGAAAAAAGTTATTATTGTGCACAGCAATATGTGTATTTGTCTAAGATCCTTTATCAACAAGTAAGCAAAAAGAGAATGCACATTGCTCACTTGTGACTGTTGGCATGGAAGGGCCTTAAAGAGAAAAAAGAGTATTTTAATCTTAAAAGGAGGATTTTGCCCACAGAAACTTTATCTATTATCTATTACTATTATTAGTTTCATTCTGATGCTAGTCTTTACCCAGCACAGCCAAGAATGGTAATTGAGTGAAGAATTGATTTTTATTTCAGCTAATAAAAAGCTGCATTTATTTTTTTTTGTCCAAATGACCCATAATTATAATAGTCTGGAGAATGTCTTCTTAGCCTGGGTGGGGGTTGAAATAAGTTAGAGGTACAATAACACATCCTTGTCTGTGGTTTAAATGTATACGTTCATTAATGGCAACATAAATCAACCTTAAGGTGATTCCTGGCAGAGCCTAGCACTGCAAATGCATCCTTGGATTTCTGCCCTGTAATGCTGAGAGGTGACAAAACAATGGGTTTACAGTGTTCTTTTTGGCGAATAGAGATTGTGTCTATCTTCTCACACCAGAGTTTGGCTCATAAAACGATAAGCAGCTGTCACACTCTCTATTACCTGGCTATCTTGAACATGAGCAAACTTTGCTAACCATATTCTGGAGACCACTTATGTTTACAAACATGTCTTCTGGCCACTTTCTCTTCTGTTCCTTGGTGGCCAGCTAAGGAAAATGAAATCTATCCTTGCCACAGTCAGGACACGAAAGAATTCTTACATAAGGATGACAAAGACGCTCTACTTGACCATACAGACCATTGGCTCTGAAGAGGTGCCAATATCTACAAGCTGTGGCTTAGCTAGTGTGTAGAACGATTCTCTGTTTTCAAGGGAATGACCCAGACTTGTGGAAGCTGAACAGTTTCTAGAGGTGCTCTGACATTTACATGAGAGACAAGAGAAAGGTTTAGTGCCTTTCCAAACTCACCACCTTCCCACCTCCAACACACATACAAAGACACACACCCAAAGCTGGAGGACTCTCTGGGTGTCTGGGAGCCCACACTGTTCCACTGGGAAGGTGAGGGCAGGTAGGGAAGGAATCTTTCTCATTTGCTCTATAACTTTCACACGTTGTTACCTGGCTGCCTACAGAGTTGTTTGGAAACACTGAGTGCTGAGTGAGATGGGTCTATTGAAAGAGGAAAGGTTTCCAAAGTGGCCAGTACAGCATGCTAATCACTAATTCTTATTAAAAACTATGTTTAGTGTAGAATTGGTGCTGTTCTTTTATTCCAGATGCAGAATGAAATGGTCTTTTGAATGTCATGTCTTCAAATTATATAGGAGTAAACCAGAGGGTGGACCTACACCTGCAGCTGATGACTGTTCACAGTATTTATAATGCAAAATAGCTAATTAAGGAGATGGCCGACTGGTAGTTTTCAGCTGATATTAGCATGGGAAATCATGGTTGTGCCCCATGTGCTTTTATCTTGTTACAGTATCCACAAGCTAAACACCAACGCATCAACAGTAGATCTTTCGAAAACAAGCTAGCCACGTCTTCTAAAGATATGTACTTGATTTGGTGTGCACTCATGGTCATATAGAATCACAGTCTGAACTGATACTCCGCGAGACCATGGTCTGTTGAGTGGGCCCAGCAACCATGTACATCAGAATCAACTTTGGACATTTTTTTAGGTACTGATTCTTTGATCCTACTCTGGACCTCCCGGGTTAGGTTCCAGGAATCTGCAATTTAATGTTGCCCACCCTCAGGTTGATTTTAACCAAAGTTTAAAAATCATTCTCTACAACAGAATGGAGTAACTTGACCAAGATCTTTATAATATTTTTATGATAATCACATAAACAATTATTTTATTAAATCATTCATAGAACAAACGGATCTATCAAAGTGAAATAATGTATTCCAGACTTTGTTATCTGACCACATGCTCCAGATCCTGACAGTTCATACCCCATCTCGAATCACTCTTTGTGGGTTCCAACATCCTGAGTCACTTCCCAAATCTGCCACACTGAAGCCATTTCTGCCCAAGCCCTAAGGCACTAGGCAAGGTGCATGCTTCACTTAGGGTTCAGATGTTCTTATCTCTGAATTCTGCAAGGGTAGGAGGCTGTTGATTAAGCCCCAAGTTCAATTTCTTTTCTTATTTCTACTTTATAAACTTGGAATCAGAATTAATGACCTGTACTATAGTCTCCTCTTAAACATTGTTGCACTGGGAATTCATCAGTTTTAGAGAGAAAATATGGTACCAACCCTATTGATAGTCAGCACTCTTTGGTCCCAAAGCCAGTCAGGAACAAGTGATATCAACAGGAGACCCCAGCATGTTTGGGCACTCCAGCTCCCCTTGTGGATAGTGGAGATACATTAGTGGCTGTGTCTATTTTATCTTACAATGAAATCCGATAAACAGAGGTTGACTGGATGTTAAAAGAGCCTTGAATAATGATCATGAGTGAAGAAATGGCACAACAATTCAGGATTGTGAATTTGCTTAATACCAATGCTCTGAAAGGTACTTGACTTCTTCAAAAACACACCACATCTTGACAACCCTTACCGTCACCACTGTGTTTGCACAAGTGCTCAAGCAAAGTCTTCTCAATACAATCCAGTTGATGCTACTATAAAACTCCTTAGCCACAAATTTGCATGGTCTTTAGTCTTCATTTGTTCCGGTGATTTAATTAAAATTTTGAGCCACACATCTGTTTGAAAACATATCGGCAGAGAGTGAGAGAGAGATGCTTGTTCCTGAGACGATGATTGACAGAGGGAAACAGATTGACTTGGCATATATGTGGAACTCATTAATCTTCTTCAAGTACGTTCTGGGGAAACACGGAGTTCTCTCAACAAGCTGTTACCAAAGCAGCACTTTCATTTGCACAGTTGGAATCCTAACGGTTGAAGTAGAAGTCACACGTGAAGGGAAGTTCTCTATTGTGTTGTTTTCTGTAATGATGTCCTCAGAAATGGAGAGCAACACACCAGTCACTACTAACAGATCCTTGCCCCAGATCCTGCAGTCTTAATGCCCAGACAGGACACAGCCAACGCTAAGGTCAATATCAGATATCACTTGTTAAATGTCAAGCCTTCCCCGTCTGTGACTTGTCTGTCTCCTTTAGGCATTGTATCTTTGAAAGTTAATTTACTCATGAGACATTCTAAGCTATCTTGGTGAACTATCATTGGGAAATTAGATGCTATAATAATACAAGTGAAAAGAATTACCCATGAGGCTATCATTTTCTTGAAGAAAGAGACCGGTTCAAAATAAAACACGAATTTGGAATAGCCACCTTCAAGAAGACTCCCTCCAAATATTGGCGGGAGATTGGGGCTGAGGGAATTTTCCGGAATTTAGCACTTCTGGCTTCATTCTTCTTCTGAATGCTGTCTCTGCGAATTTAAAGCCATCTTATTTCAGAATGCCAGGTTTGTAACAGAGAAGAAGTAGTGCAGATGGTTAAATTATCTTCGCTTGTTCGAAACCATGACAACTTACCATAATATAGCTTTAAACACCTGAAATTAATTAGAGCACATTTAAATGCAGAGTATGATGTACAGTATTGGCTTAAATACAGAGATGTGTTTTGATTTCAGGGTGTCACTTAGAATTTTACCTATAAGTGTTGATCAAACAGACTTTGTGCTTTAACGAAGACTATTTTTAACAGACTGGGTTAGGAGGGACATAGTACCCAATATTCAGAGAATATATATTTTGGAAGGACCAGAATAAAACGTTCATATGATATAAACTTTCAGTGATCATCACAGGGAGATAGGAAGACCCATTGGCAGTTTTCAAGCACTTACTGTGGGTCGTTCATTTTTTGCAATGGTACTTCCTGAACTTTATTATAGGTCCTTCAAGAGCTGAAACTAGGTCTTTTTTATTCCTTTGCTTCAGAGTAAATTAAAAAGGAAAAAGAGTAGAGTGAAGTGAGACAAACAGGTTTGAATCTTGACTCCACCGTCTAGCTGGGGGACTTCAGGCAAATGGCTTAACCACTTTGACATGAGAGCATTCGCGAATGAGGGAGGAAGAGCGTCAGAGGTAATGGTTAAAGATTATGCCCAGACAGGGAGCCGTCTTCATGAAACCAAGTTAGGGTCATGATATTTTGAATCTGAGATGCTTATGGGCCACCCTGGAAAAGGAGTGTGACAAGTAGTGGAGAATTGAGATCCTGCAGAGAGCTGGGGCAGACACATTTAGATTTGGAAGTCACTGGCAGATATTTCAAACTGTGGGAGCAAAAGAGATGAGAAAAGAGTATAAAGAAAAAAAAATCTCTAACATTTTCTCCTTGGAAAAAATTAAAGACAAATCAGCAATGCAAGAAACCAAGAAAAGACCTATTTCTGGAAATAGGGAAAAAAATCAACACACTGTCACATCATAGAGTGTTTTGAACAGAAGCAGGTAGATGACAAGATCAAAGCTTTAGACTGATCAGAAAAACATAAGAACTGGGAAAATAAAAGGCAATTGTACTTGACTCTAAGGGCGCTCGCTCAGGAAAGCAGTAGAGACAGAAGCCAGATTCGAAGAGGTTGGGCAGAAGTGTAGTAAGGGAAGGCCAGACACTGAAGTATAGAAACACGTAACAGAACTTTAGGGCAAAGGGAGCCGTGAAAAATAGCACAACCATTTGAGAACTTCCTTTCAAGTTGGGAGACCAGACTATGTTTGTTGATGGCAACAAAGAGCAGAATGAGAAAGAGAAATTGAGTTGAGTGAGTTCCTGATGAAAGTGGCAGGAAGTAAGATGAGGAACACAGGTTAACCTTGGAAATGACAGAACCACCTTCCTCTGAGCCAGAGTGAGAAAGGATGAAAGGAGATACAGATAAATTCTATGAAAGTTTACTATATTAAAAGTACGGACCTCATGCTCAATTTCTCTTTCCACACTGATGTGTGCCCCCACATCCGCTCTCCCCACTTACCAGATATCAAGTAGAATCCTATCGTAGAGAAGAAAATGTGTTCATTTTTAAGAAATAGTTAACTTTGGGCCATTAAGATGTTTCTTAGAAAAAATCAAGAGGTCCTCCTGATAGATCATGATGGTCTGAAGGAGTTTAGGAAAGGAGGCAGCTTAATTCTTCCCCCTAGCGGGATTGGGCATAATATAAAATACTTGAACAGAGCTTTAGGAATCTTCTTTATAAACAGGATAATGTTAAAACAAATCTGTGCCTATATGTGCAAATATAATGAATTAGATTAACACCCCAGAACTCCTTAGCATAGCTTCCAAGAGAAAAAGAAGTGTATTTCCTGCAATCTAAATCCCATTATATACCTTAGTATATATTTGGCAAGCTCCTATTTTACCAACTGTCTTAATCACCTCTGTTCATCTCCTTGGGGGGCAAAGGAGGAGAACCCTGTTCCTACAGTTACCGTAATGTTCAAACACAAGACACCCACTCCAGACAGATGAAATCAACAGCTGTTTACTGGCCGCACAGACTCAGAGTCTGGGAGAACAAAACGCTGTCCCACGCCCAAGGCCACACAGCAGAGTGGGACTGGAAGTCAGCGCTATGGAAGTCAGACCTTGTAGCATCAAAAGGGTGAGGTGCCCCCAGTTCCCACAGGAGGATGTGACTGGCTTGTTTGAATAATTCTGATCAGGAAGCTGACAGTCACTACTCCAGTGATCAGGAGCTATACCTGGTGCCTTTGATAAGGAAGCTGTGGGCAGGATAATTTCACTCCCAGGAGCAGAGCGAGGAGAGGAGCTTGTGGTCAAGTCAGAGGAGGCCCTCCTAGTCTAACCAAATACCAAAGTGGCACATAGTAGCCTTAACTTTAGACTTTACACCAAGCTCAGAACACGAGCAAGCCTGCAGATGAAGTGGTAATGGGATTGTCTGTAATTGGTGGTGGCATAAAACGCTGCCAGTGTTTGTGAGAGAGGAGGGATTTTGGAGGAAGCTTTTGGAGTCTGATTGGAATAATTTGTATTGATATTTTATGTATTTTGATTAACAGTTTAAGGGAAATACTGGTCACATAAATACTCTAATGGTTTTGGTCTGTTTTAAAATGTCATCTGTTGTATAAGCCCATGTTCCTCCTCCAAGTGAAGCGTTCCTCACTGAGGAGGGTGGAAGGAATCTCGAGCCACTATTACCACGTCAGTTTTGTGGCTGGCAATGCTAGATCATAGAGTTCTATCTAGTTGTGACCTCTCAAATAGGATCCCTGATGTGACTCTTGGCCCAGAATATCCATCAAGGGTCCCAGCAGGTGACAAATGTCACCATCAAGTAGGGTCACTGAAAAGCTTCTGATGTGGTGCAGTCAGGGACACAACATCAGTTACTTTGGCAGAGAGAATTGAATACAAGGAAATGTTTACTGGGTAACTGAGAGGGCAGAGCACTGAATATTCAGAGGACAAAGGAGCTGCACGAGGCACTTTGAACTGGAGGGACTGTGCTGGCAGTTGGAATGCTCAGAATGTGGGAGACAGATGAAGGGACCCGAAGGGTGGGACCCCGACTCCTGGGGAGGGGTCCCCTGGCCCACCCTCATCATCCCCTTTGGGCAAAAAGGGGCAAAGAAAAGGGAATGGTCACCAGGAAATCCGGAGAGCAGCTGCAGGTGGCGGTTCCCTGATGGGGCTGTGGCCTTCATGGGAGCCCTGCTGCCACTGCCTGGTCCCCCTGTGCCAGGTCAGGAGGTGAGCAGACTGTGAGTGCCCCTGTGTCTCCTTCCCACCGCCCCCATAGACTGTTCTCAGCTTCAAGCCATAAAGCGAGAGAGCCAGGCTGCTGTAGCATGCTCAGCTCTGGTCTCAGAGGGAGCTGCAGAGATTTCAAGACTGGAGAAGGGTGGGGCCTAAGCTGCATCTCCTGCACTGTCTCTCTCTTCTTTGCCCATTCTTGTGTCTGATCTCAAGTGTCCCTGGTTAAATCCCCTGCAGCTCCTTCTCTTCCTGCCCTGCTGGCTTTGCTTTTTCCCATCCTTTGTCACCAGGATCTCCTAGTGTCACCTTCAAGTGTCCTCCCACCGCCCAGAAAAACCAGCTTACTCTTGCTATAGTGAGTACCAAATTTCCAGCCCAGAATAGACTACAGAATAGAAGAGAAATGAGTAACAGTTTGGCAGTGAGACTGGATGACCTTGAGTCAACCAAGTGTGCTAAGTGTAGAGCTACTGAAGAGAAGAAACGCCGAGGGAAGGAGGTCAGCGTGCTGACCACACGCCAGTGCCTGTGTGACCTCCCCAACTTGGTCTTACAGGCCAGAAGGAAGCATGTTTTCTTTGGTGTCTTGTCCTTCCTGCTGGGTCTGACGCTGGTATTTTCTTCTTAATCTTTTTTGAGTGGCATCATTTGTTTAATCCTCTGCAAATTCTCTTAAGAGGAGGTAGGACATCACCTATATAATAAACAGCAGCAGGAAACCAGTAAGTGATACAGTCTGAACAGCTTCTCACATGGCCTGATGACCACTCATGGCAGAAATATCCAGATGCTCCACAAATGCTGGTTTCTGGTCCACACTCCAGCTTTCTGGAAGTCAACCCATAAGAATCCTAGAGACTCACTGATGAGCTAGAAGAACACAGATCCCAGAGTTGCCGAGGGACTGAGATACAAAGTTTCTTACCCTCTCTGAGACCGACTTCTCACCTACACAAAGAAACAGTAACAGCTCCTAGTCTACAGGCTCTCAGGAAATACCAGAATATTCCTTAGAAGTCAAAGGACTTAGCAGGGTTCCTGTCTGTCACAGTTAGGGACAAGTGTTTAGTTTCTGCCCTGGGCCTTTATGGGGTTGACCCTTTGCTCAATCCGTCCAAGAGTCTCAATGGTTTCCAGAGAGCCAGGACCCTCTCTGTGCTGTTTCGGGCATTTATTTACCCATTAGTATTTTTCCATCATTGTAATTATAGCTCACCCTCTACACAGAAGGCAAGAGCAAGGCACAGGAAGGCACACTCCCTGAACCAGGGCGGGGGGAGATTTGGCTGCTGAAACAAAACAGGATACTCTGCAACTCCAGCTCATTAGAGATTGTTGCTAAGCGGTTTGGCTCCTGCCTCTGCTTAGCCAGCACTGAGAATGCCTCCCAGCTAGAAATCGCACCACCAGGCAGTGGAACCAAGTGCAAGGTCCATCATTGAAAAGGGCCAAGGCATAACGGAACGCATTGGAAATAGCACAGCAAATACATGTGTTCAGTTACAGAGGCTTTTAAGGTAAATGACTTGGCTACTTGAAGCAGAAAGAAAAAACATAAGCCAGGCTCAATAAGGGCATCTTTTCTAGATTCTGATTTCTTTTCTCCTGGGTGCTCAGGGAAGACTGCCAGGTGTTATTCTAGCAATTTTTGAGGACAGATTATTTCAATAGAGGTAAGAGGAGAGTTGTATTTTTCTGAGTTGCTTTTTTTTTTTTTTTTTTTTTGGTCTGCAGTTTTTGGTCAGGGGTGGGTTTGAACCCACCACCTCTGGCATATGGGGCCAGCGCTCTACTCTTTCCAGCCTCAGGTGCCGCCCAATTTGCTTCTATTTTAAAAAGTGTAATGTCCCAACTCTTTCCAAAGAAAAATCCCTTGAGATAGGTAAAAATTCTTTGTATACCAGTATCTAACTTTTGAGTTAGTATTAAGAACTTTGCAACTTCTCTTGCTGGAGGCAACCTTTTTCACTGGAGTGAAAGGGACTTGCAGGTAAAGTTTTAACTCTGTGTCACAGTATAGGTCATCTCCCTGCAAAGTCTAGAAGGATACAAGTCAGCACACTTAGCATGATACATCTATTGCCAAGCTCCCAATCCAAGATCAGGTTCACTTTCATGTGAGACAGAGAACTGTGCCCCAGGCTTTTCACACCCCATAACTCTTATCTCCTGCACACAGTCCTGGGCTGCAAAATCCAACATGAAGATCTTCTAAAGAACTTTTTGCTTTGGGGACTATTCATAAGAATCACCAAGAGAAATCTCATGGCTGGCCTGTTTTCCAGAAAAACAGTCTGACGGGGGCATTTTTAATTCCTAAATTCCAGAAGACCAACCTACCCGCACAGTGGTTCATGATCAAACAGGAGGTTGCAGAACAGCCGGGTTTGAGAAAGTTTGAGCCTCTCAGTCCAAAGTGGCAGATGTTGCCAGTGATGAATTTGTCAGCCAACTTCCTGCTGAATGGAAATAGAAAATCCACAAAGGGATTCCTGGAGTCTTTCAGGGAAGGAGACCCGTCTACTTTAAGACTGGAGAGGCTACCAGGGCTGTGTCCCCTGTGGAAATCTAGGGCTCTCGAGGAGGATAGGTTTTGTGACAACTGCATTCTGCTCTCTTGTGCACCCTTCTCCATAACTGAACATTAATTCAGTGTCCTCTGAGTGTCCTGTGAGTGTCCTGGGCCCTTCAGGGTGCATAATATTCGTGGCCTTTTCCCAATTGCCCTTCAAAGTTCCTAGAAAGACCCACAAGTATAAAGCCTTTCTCAAAACCTGCTAATGTCAGATTTTCGGAAATCTTCCTAGGCTCAGAAACCTTACATAGGAAATCAAGTAAATTTGTGAATGAATGTCAACAGTTTTGCGTGCTGCCTCTCCCAGGTAGGATTCATAGCTCAACAGGATTTATACTCGACTCTGTGGATCCAAGGCAAGGGTAATGGGACAGTGAGCTTCTTTGCAATAATGCTGATAAAAACAGCCAGCACCATGCCAGGCCGCATCTGAGAGCTTTGACCAGTATCAGTGAACTCTCACATGGACTCTGTGAGTCAAATACAGTTATTCTCACTCTACAGATGAGGAAACTGAGGTGCAGAGGGTTAAGTAACTTTCCAGAGGACATACAAGTGTTGACGCCTGATTCAAACACATATTATCGTGATTCTGAAGCCCACATACCTAAGCCCTGTACCATACCATGGAGGAAAAGAAGCCATTGGGGAAAGTGGAAATACATGAGGAGCAGCCAAATGGAAGCAGACAAAAGCCTGCTTCGCCAGAGCTTGCTACTGCCAGGGGGTCATCCACCATCACCTTTTGGCAGAGACTCAAAGGCAGGCAGAGGAGTAGAATGGCTTACCAGGAAAAAAGGGAAGGCTTCAGCTGTGCCCTGATTGCAGAGTGTTGAAACAGGAGCGCTCTGGGCCGGCTACCCAGGAGAAGTCTCCTAGAGTATCAGTTAGAGGTATACATTCAGTTTTGCCTTTCTCTGGTTTCTTCCTAAATTGGAAGAAGGATAAAAATTAAGGAAACTGTTATTAATCAATTCCTGGCCATTTTAGGACAAGCATTATGATAGTTTGGCTCCCTGGGTAATTGTTCAGGATGGGAGTCTGACTTCCTGCAGGTCTGTAGATAGCTGACTTCTGTTCCTAGTTGGTCTTCTGGGCGAGGGTCTATAAACTGTTGGTCAGAGTTTTGTTTTCATACATGGTCTGGCTGTTGCGGGTCTGCATTTGCAGTCACCTGGGCAGAAGAGGCCGAGGGGCCCATTCAAAGGCTCTGTGTTAGGAGGCCCCTCTGCAGAGGAATCCTGTCTGCTGACAAGCAGATTTATTCAGCACAGCAGGTTTGTGAATTAGGGTAGAAACCTGGTTTCTGGGAGACAGCTATCTGTTGGGCTCCATGGCACTGATGTCTCCTAACACCTGTGGTTCTCAGCCCCTGAGCCCTGGAGAATCATAGGTCTGTAGCTTGTTAGGAACTGGGCCCTATAGCAGGAGGTGAGCAGCCAATGAGTAGAGCCTCGTCTGTGTTTACAGCTGTTCCCGTCACTCGCATCCCTGCCTGAGCTCCACCTCCTGTCACAGCAGCAGTCACCTTAGATTCTCTTAGGAGCATGAACCCTACTGTAATCTGTACCTGAGTGCATATGAGAATCCAACACCCTGCAACCCTGGGTTGGGGAAAAACTGTCTTCCCTGAAACCCACCCTGGCACCAAACAGGTTGGGGAGCACTTCCTACATTACTTAATATTTGGTGGTGGGCAGCGAAGGGGCAGAGAAACTGTTGGTGTCGTTTGTAATTGTGCCCCCAGAGTAAACTTGAAGATTTGGCCTAGGTCACCACTGGGAGGAGCAGAAGAATGATCTTTTTCCATTTTCTCTGTCTCAACTAAAGAAAAACGCAGGCTTCAAAATCACCTGCCAGGGAAGCAAGAGGTTAAACCACCTGATCAACCGACTTCCACCAGTAGACCAAGGTCCTTCTCAGCAGTTGGTGACTCATAAACTTTTGTTAAGCTAATGGTAGTTTCTAGTTTTGAGAGGACCAGGCCCACGACAGAGCAACTCACACATACACAGGACAGCTGGCCGGCAAGTGTGTCCTGAGTGCCAGCTCTGCTCTACGGTAAGGGCATTGGAGACTACAATGCACCCCACCTTCTGAGGGTCCCACAGTTTCTGTGTTGAGACCGGGTTTTTCCTTGACTCTGAATGACAAACACGTTTATCACTAAGCATCTAGTGATGCTGCCTTGAGACCCTAATAAGATAAGGCTCCAGCGATGATTTCATTGCCTCTTTGTAACATGCAGTTAACAGGAATGTGCTTGCTTTGGGGAACCCAAATCAATAACGTACACACAACGACTTTAGGTGTATGTTCTGAAGACGCTAAAGGAGTAGAACGCCAGATTAAAGGGATGCCGGCATTGTGTCTACTAATGTTCCACCCACCAGGGTGGCCAGTGTTAAAATTGGAATCTAATAGGAAATGGAGCAAAGGCTGCTTTCAGTAATGGGATTGGTGTGAATTCATCTTCAGCAGTGCAGGTGAAATGCTGATGAAAACAAGGAGAGTTTTGGTAAGGACATCATCTCACTCACTCCTGGTAAGGGGCCATGAGGGACCAGAGAAAGGGTCACAGGGGAGTAGACAGACGGGAGGAATATCTTACAAACCACGCACATGCCCAGGGTGGTGTGAAGCTGGATGAACCTGGGTTCTGACTCTGCCACTACTGAGCAGAATGACTTTGGACAAATGGCTTCCTTCTCTATGCTTCCGTGGAAATAGCACCAGACAGAGCTACCTAGCTAATGTATGTGTGATCTTCTTATATAGGGATGTGTATAGACAAGTACAAGTGTTTTAAAATAAAATCAAAACATTCCAGATAAAAGCTGTTAGTATACTTCTACTAGTGCTATATGTTCAAATATTAGCTGGATGTAAGAAAAACAAGAGATTAAGAATCAGCACAAAATTTTGTGAGACCTCCTTTTCAAGAGACACTCATACCGATATTAATAACTTCCTACCACAAACTATGGAGATAGAGGGAAGAGCATTTTCCTCTAGGAAGCCACAAACTTAACAGGAAAGGGAGAGATTGCTCACCAACAAGAGTTGAAAGCCATCTGAATATCACTTCCAGTAATATATGCACAGTCATTCCCTAATTTGATATTCTACTGGTGAAAAGTGGCCAAATAAACCCAGTAGTCTTTCTGGGACCTTTGAATGAATGTCTAGGTGTCTACATCTAAAAGAAGTTATTTTATCCAAAGTCATCTTTAAGATGCTTAAGCTTAGAGCACCTGGGCTCCTAATCACTGCAATGTACACATCTCAACGGGTTTTCTGTTTTTCTGTGATACACAGAGCTAAGCCATCAGCCCACACAATTCCTATGCTCTTCCCAATGCTTGATAATAAGAGACTACAATAAAACCTGTAAGATTATAATTTCTGTTTTTAACACAGGGGTGCCCATTTCTACCTGAAAATATCCTGTTGTGATTTCTTTTGAGTACAAGATGGGATATGTGGGGATGCATATAGGCAGTTGCATGTGTGCAAAGAAATGCAATCACACACCCCTGCTCAGGTTACAGCCACTCTTAGATATAAACATTCCCTTTAACCTGGTACCATAGTGATCCCAGAACTGGATTAACTGCATTTCTGCCTATAATCAAAAGAAATCCAAACAAGGCCCGCTTCAAAAGAAATGGCACTAGGTACCTGCCTCTAAGCAAGAAAAAGGACTATTTAATTACTGAAAAAAGATGCCACCTCATCTTAGCAATCAGTAAATCACCCACTGCATCATTCTGGAAAATGGTATCGCCCACACCTGTGCACACACAACAGCCACAGATAAAATGATGTTTTGTGACATTTCTTGACCTCTAATATTTTAATATATTTTATTGAGTTGATATTATCCTCAGAATAAATTTTTTCAATATATGTCATTAATGTTTAAAGAGTTAACTTTCCCATAGGAGGTTAATTTTTTGTTTTTCTTAAGAACCAAGAAATTTAACACTTTAGGACAACAGCATAGCAGAGCCACAGGAAGAGACATTTTGCACTGAGCCAAGAAATAATAGCTGTGATGTGTGAGTCTGGCAGAAGCAGCCTTTAAATGCAGAGCATATCAAAATCAGGCCACATGTATGCTTAAAAGCACCAAGGCACCCACACAGTTCTTTGGCTACATTTCTGAAGAAAGGTACCAATCCAGGAGGTGGTTCAGAGAATAGTTGAGTGCTGGAACACCTTAGGGTATAGGACAAAGCTGCTGACAACCAGGGACAGGGATTTGACAAGCACTTTTAAAAAAAAAATGATTCCTATCTAAGGCACCTGGCACCAATAATCCATTCAAAATAACTTTAGAAGCCCCAGGGCTAGGAATCCTCAGTTACCTGCCATAAATATGGAAGTGATTCCTACTGATGGCCACATAGTGGGTGTCAGGCTAATTCAAAGTGCAGGATAATGTGGCTGTCATTACTAAACAGTTTCTATGTCAAAATTTGATTTTAATTAGGTTGAATTTGGGTTAGTTAGCAACATTTAGATTACTTAAACCCACCAAATTTGGATAAAGCTATCTATTCAATAGCTTAACAAATGCTTTTCTGTTCAGAGTTCAGGTTGATCACTTCAGAAGTTCAAGCTCATTTGGTAAATTTGACCTGGTCAGTGCAGATTTCAGTTTTCAGTTTTCACGGTCATTGACCTGTTTGAGTCTGGACCAGTTAGGTGGATGAATTGGTATCTTTAATGGAATATTGAACACCTAAGTAAATTGGTCATAGTGGGTTGGTAACTCAAGGTACAGGTTAGCTCTGCTTTGCCTGGACTTGTTCTGAATAGTAGTAAGCTGGCTCATTTAGACAATTAGGGGTCATAATTGCTCTCTGGTCAAGAACCAGGTATTTTAGAATGGATTTATATGTCGTAGGTCTGGGGTCCCCAGCCCACAGTCTGTGGTTGGGTACCAGTCCATGGCCTGTTAGGAACCAGGCCACACAGCAGTGCCCACTCCCTGTCTGTGGAAAACTTGTGTTCCATGAAACCCGTCCCTGAAGCCAAAAAGCTTGGGGACTGCTATCGCAGGTGAATTATTTTCCTGACTTTGATCATGAAACAATATTCAACACAATTCTTGCAGAAAAGATGGGAGAAAGAAAGGAATGTGATTCCTTATACTTGACCCTCAAGGCAACACATATAAATAAAAATGATTGTGTAGGGTGTGGAGATCTTGGGGAGATAAGATTTGAATTCTGGTCCTGCCTAAACACGTACCTATCAGGAACTACCTATGGCAAGCTCCTCCCTGTTCCCACAGCTGGAGCCTCACCTGTGGGCTACCTGACCAGCCAGGCCAGGAGCTGGGTGACCACGTCTCACGATAATCCCCTGAATTCGTCTATAATTGTCAGAAATGTTTAGGACTGTAGAGTTGTATGTCTACTTTTCCAGTGAAAGAGTGAGTAAGAGATGGATGCTGGAATGGTTCATGAATGGGTGCCACAGGACTCGGAAAAGCAAAGCTTAGATAAAAGAATTCCTAAGCCTAATATCTCAGTGTCTAGTGCATATGCACTTTATCACACTTTTACAGAGCAGTGGTCTGTCCTATCCCAGTGATCACTTACACGTGAGCCACTTGTTCTCTCGAGCCTGTTCTCTCTTCATGAAATAAGTCTTTTTTATATAGAACACCAAAGTGTGCGAGTAGCCTCAGCAATACATTTGCCCAATGTACATTTTTCTAAAGACTTGATTCATCACAGAAAGAGTAACAACAAGCTCAATAATTTGACCTAACTTTGGTTGAGCACATTTTGCTCAACAAAATGGTCATCTCTCATTCTACCTTCTAAACACTGATACGGTATCACGGTATGGATATAGGCATAATGCAGAGATTAACACCATTTACAAAAAGGGGCGATTCTTTTAAAGATCACGTTCAGATTTCATTGAATTTGGTTACCTTTTTAATGTTCAGCTGCTATCGAAAGAAAAGCCAGCAAATCCTAGGGGAAAGAACCCTGAATAATCGGCTGGGGCCATTTGTTCCAGTCCAGGCTCCAGCACTAACATGCATGTGACTGCAGACACCTCACTGGATCTTTCTGGGCCCCAGTTCCCTCATGTGTTAAATGAAAGGGACCCTCTTTAGTCCCTCTACCAGACATTCCAAAATCATTCATTGTCCACCTCCCTCCTCATACTTACTAGGGCAAGTGTGCCTTTTGTTGTATTTCTTCCGAGAGGGGATTTGCATGGTCTCAATTTAAACTTCAACATTATGCTCCCTAAACATAAGGCTATCCATTCAGAATAGAGAGTAATGAGAGAAAGGTAAACCTTTAAGCCATTCTACTAAGGATTTATGTTTGTTTTAATTATGAATATCTAATAAATCATAGTAATATAAATGATTTGGTATGTTTGACATTTTTAAATTTTGGAGGCTCACACTGAACTTGGTATTTTAGGGTTACGAGAATCTCAGCATTTTGCAAAGTTAAATATAAATAGTTCTATCTGCCAGGGTGGATCAATAATTTTCCTTTGGGTAAGATTAGGTCATGATTTCAAATTTCTTAGAAAATATGCCAAGGTTTTCTTAATCTCTCTTTTGAGTTTGGCTTTAAGTTATTATAATTTTTACAAATAGATATATATTTTGCATATCAGAATTAGTTTTTATAGGTATATTGCCTTGAATTTTAAAAGTATGTTTGACCTGGGAAGAATATGCTGTATTTAATGATTAGAGAGAAAATAAAGGGCAGTGTGTGGCTAGTTCCTCATGACTCACCCCAGTTGGGAGCTTCTTTTTTTTTCTAGACAGGGTTAATTGATACCAAGCGTTAATTCAGTTCTGTAGAGAGGGTTAGTGGTGGCTGCAAAGGGTTGAGTAATATTAACTTTAGATTTCATTTTAGGTAACAAAAAGACATGAGCTCTGGGTCCCAAATTTGTTCCTTTCTAGCTCTGTGACCTTAGGCAAATTCCTCAACCTCTCTGACCATCAGGTTCTTATTTGTAAAAAGTGCAGAGATGGGCAGCTTGAGAAAATCTCTTAGGGGGTATCTTGGTGTTGCTGGGGCTGCCTTAACAAAATGCCACAGCCTGGGTGGAGAGGCAGCAGAGGTTTGTTTGCTCACAGTTCTGGAGGCTGGAGGTCTGAGATCCAGACGTGGGCAAGGTTGGCTTCTTCCAGGCCTCTCTGCCAGGCTGTACGTGGTCACTTCCCTCTGTGTCTTCTCCTGGCCTTCCCTCTGTGCACATAGGTTTCATTTCTCCTCTTCTAAAGTCAACACATGTCATATTGGATCAGGGCTCACCCCAAGGACCTCGCCTCTCTAAAGACCTCGCCTCTCTAAAGACCTCATCTCCAAATACAGTCTCATTTCTAAGATACCAAGAGTTACTGCTTCAACCTAGGAATTTTGAGGAGACACAATCTAGCTTGTAACAGGTGGATTCCCCAGGAAATAGATGATTCTGAGCTGGTTATTGGCATGCGGGAGATTTATTGTGGGGCAGATGGGAGGATCTCATGAACAAAACCAGGAAAGCAGTGAGGGAAACAGGATAGACAAGGAGAGAAGTTGAACCATGATGTACAGTTGGCTCTTGAACAGTGTAGAGCTTTGGGGCTCTGGTGTCCCTGGACTGTGAAAAATCCATGTGTAATGTTTGACTCCCCCAAACTTAACTACTAATAGCTTGCTATTGACCAGAAGCCCTACTGATAATACAGGGTGGCCATAAAGTGCAAATTTTAAATAGTACATGAACTTTGTGGTCACCCAATATAAACAGTCAGTGAACATGTATTTTGTATGTTTTACAACTGTGTATCATATGCCCTATTCTTAAAATAGTACATGCTAGGAAAAAGGAAGAAAATTATAATGAAGAGAAAATATATTTACAATTAAGTGGACGTGTCTTCGTGTTGAGGAGGCAACAGAGATGGGCTGGTCTTGGTGTCTGGGTGGGGGGAGGGCAGGGGTGTTGGAAAAATATGTGTATGAGTGGACCCATGTGGGTCAAACCTGTGTTGCTCAAGGGTCAACTGTAGTATTGACAGAGGCCTCTACTGGTCCCACAGGGAGCTCAGGGGCTAGGCTGACCCCTTAGAGTCACCCCACGTGGAGGCTGCATCACTGTACCCCAGGACTGCTTAGATGCCCCCAGGCATAGTTTGGAGCCAAGAGACAGCTGCTATTTTGAAAGGGGTGAGCCAGAATCCCCCACCCCAGAATACACTGGGAAAATCAATGCCAGTGTCACCATTTTATAGGATCTTGATAAGGACCATCTGAAACAATCAAATATACTAATACTTAGGGCCTGCAATGCAGCTGGAGCTCTGCTGACTTTAATTCCCCCCTGTAGCCCCAGTCTGTGCTTATTCACAAGGCCCTCAAAATAGCACCATCCTTAAACAGAGAGCAATCCTGGTTTCCCCTACAACTTTGCTGAATGTATTTCTTCCAGATAGGTTCCGGATCCAGGAGGGAGCTGGTCTTCAGGTATTTTCCAATGTTGTTATATAACTTCCCTCCCCCTGGCCCCTTCCCCTGTCACTGCCACCACTCTAATCAACAGCAGGTAAAAATGTCTGAACTCTTTGGTAAACAGAGCTCTTTAGGGAGCTATGCGCTGCATAACTACAAAGCTCTGTAATTTTCAGGGTGTTTATTATTATTATTATTATTCCTTATTATTTTTAAATACCCTGCATTTAAAGTTTCCCATCTGCAGAGCTACAGAGAAGAGCGTGCCGGAACATAATGTGGGAAGAAACAAAAGAGGCGTGGGTGGTTTCAGACAAAGCGGTTGCCTTGTACCTTTGGCATGGAGCTTTTGTAGTGGTTGTTGATCAGTGCAAATGAAAGTCCATTTGGGAGAGCCAGGTGCCTCTCCAAACTGTAAAAAAAGGACTTCATAGCAGTCAGGCCTTGGGTTGAGGAACGGTTAGGCTTAGAAGAGAGAAATTAAATGGCAGCCCATTGTTACAGAAAAGAAAATACAGCAATGAATAGATGAGAAGAAATAAAGAATTTTAAGTAAAGGCAGGCAGGGCGTGCAAGTGAAATAAATACACCATTCCCTCGTCTGCAGCTTTTTCTAATGGAGACTAGCAGAAAATAAATGGGGATTTGCTCAATGCTATTGTTCTCCCAAGGACAAAACCTCGTGTGGTTTGTCCTTCAGTATCCCCTGTGGGTGTATCCTATTTCCAGGTATAAGTTCACACCCACCACGCCAGGACGGATAAAAAAGCAAAATGCTTCTAGCCATGAAATGAGACAGTTTATTCTGACCTCAGATGAGCTCTCCGTGTTTTCTGGGGTGGCATGAAACAGGTTTTCACCCTACATGATGGATAAACAGGGGAAAAGGTCCTTCACCTTCAGTGGGTCAGAGATGGCAGACATCCCAGGGAGAGCATTTCAGGCACTGGGCTGCTTTCTCCTTGTTGGCATTGATTTCTTAATTCTTCCTTTACCAAGCACCTTCCCTGTCTTAGCTTGGGCTGCCCTAACCAAAGGCCGCAGACTGAGTGATTTAACCAACACATTTATTTCTGGCAGCCCTGGAGGCTGGGATGCTAGCCACGATCCAGGGTGCCAGCCGATCTGGTTCCTGGTGAGGGCTCTCTTCTTGGTTTACAGACAGCTGCCTTCTTGTTGCACCTCCACATGGCAGGGAGTGGTGGGGAGAGATAGGAAGCTCTCTGGTGTCTCTTTATACGAGCACTGATGCCATCACTCAGACTTCCTCTTCATAACCTCATTTAAACCTAATCACCTCCCAGAGGCCCCCATCTCCAGATACCATCACCTGGGAGGTTGGAGGTTCAACATCTGCCTTGGGGAAACACAATCAGTCCCTAGCCCCTTCTAGGCAAGAGAGAAAGAGAGACAGAGGAGATCTGATACCTGCTTTTCTGCATCAGGATGAGAGAGGGGTGACCTAGTCTGCCAAGTCAGGCCTTTCCCTGAAGAAGTAACAACTGACCCACGAGGCCCCTCTGCTGGAGCAGAATGTCCTCAGAGAAGCAAGGTGGTCCACACTGATTGGGAAGGTGGCAGGGGCCAGGCCAGGAAGGGACCGCCAGTGCCATAAGAAGCTGTCTTCACACCCAATGCAAAGTGAACCTCTGAAGGATTGACACAAGGTGCTGGCATGATGGTCCTGACAATTTGTGGAGAGAATCTTGGCTTTGGGGTGAAGAACAGATTAGACTAAAGGCAGTGTGAATGGGTGCAGGTGGACCTGGGGGCCACTGTGTAACCCAAGCAGGGGATGGCGATGGCTTGACTAAACGGTGAGGGTAGGAATGAGGACTCCTGAGGTGACTCAAGAGTTGTGAGGAGAAAAGGCAACAGAATTTGGCAACAGGTTAGATACTAGGGGCAGAAATGAATTCCATCATCCTTGCCACTTGAGAGAAGCACCACCCAGATGTGCCTGCACAACACACTTCAGATCTCACAGTTCTTCATGTGACCACCCAGGCTGAGAGCCCAGCTTCCTGTGGCCTCAGTGGGTCCTTGCCTGTTTGCTCTCAGGTGCAGTTCTGTCCTCCTGTCTAACTCTAATGACAGAGGAGGTGACCCCTCCCTGCTCCCAAGTGTGACTGGCCATAGGGAGTCATTAGCAAGAGAACAGAGGGCAGGAGAAGAAACAAGGTCTTTCTCTGACGCAGGCCATATCCGGCTTCTCCCTAGACAGGGATGGGTTGGCCTTGGCTCCATTCATTCCACAAAATACAGGCTGAGCACCATCTTCCAGGCACTGTTTTAGTTGCTGAGACAGAGCAGTGATAGAAACAGTTTAAAATCCCTTACTCTGTGGGGTTTACATTTTAGTCCTGAGTGATCAAAAAACAAGATAATGACATCATTGAGTATCTCAGAAGATGGTTAAGTTGCTAAGGGAAAAACCAAGGCAGAGAAATGGGATGGGGAGTCCTAGTTGTTTTATGTGACAGCAGGACGGATGGGTGCAAATGTCACTGAGGAGGTGGCAGTGTGGCCAAAGGCCCGGCCGTAGGGGTGGCCACCTTGTTGTCACCTTTACCTGGACTTCATTACTTCAGGAGGCTGGCTGGAGCGTGGTGTGGCCTCAAGATTGAGTTCTGCAGGGAAAACCTGTGTGTTCCAATCATGCCACTTACCAGAAGGCTCCAGACCTGCCGACATGATCAGACAGCACTGGGCATTGCCTCGGGTCCCCATGGGAACATCGCCAGGTGGGGAAGTTCTCAGCAGGGCAGGATTTCAGAACTGCCAGATTTCCAGCTGTAAGCCATCTAAAATATCACTAAGCTAACACTCTCACCTCCAGTGACACCTCTCTCTCCTCCCCAGTCTCCTTGCAGAGAGAGGAGGGGACGGCACATTTGTGATACAAAACTGTGAATTACGACTTCTGCAGGCAGGTCTGGGTTTCCAGCCCAGGGAGAAGGGATGGTTCTGCACAGTTAGAGATGAATCGTGCTTATAGCACATACTGATATTTTCCTCTGTTTTAGGACTTCTCTGAGACATTTACACGGACTATTTCATTTATCTTAAAAATAATTCCACTATGTATGTGCTATAATTATCCACTCTTTACATACAATGAAGCTGAGCACAGGAAGACTAAGCAACTTGCAGTAGGTGACAGCAGACCCCAGACCCTCAGCTGAGCAGTGTGGCTCCAGAACATCCATCCCGGTGACCCCACAGCATCTCCTGCAGAACACAGGAAGGCAGGGACTTGGATGAAGCGTTCTTATCCCTTAAGTTGCACTCGTAAATGCTGATTCCTCCAGAGTCCCACTGCATCCTTCTCTTCCTCCCTTCCATTTCCTTCCCTTTCCAGGTGAAATCTGAAGCTCACACCTCCGCCCTCTGTACTCATTATGTTCCCTGAGCAACTTCCCTATGTGAAGTCTTTGTAAGGCTTCCTATAAAATCTAAGAACAAAGATAAAGGCACAGAACATCAAGACTTCTTCCTTGGAACCTTCCTCCTCCCCACCTTCTCTTTCCTCTCTTTAAATGTGTAGAGCATCGCTAGGTTATCATGTAAATGTTCAGCAGCTCCCATCCCAAGCCCCAGGTGTGCCCCATGCCGTGGCATCTCTGGAGGACAGGCAAGAGCCAGGTGACAGTCTCGTGGTCATGGGAGGGGGGGAAGGCTCAATTTGTCCAACTTGCCCTCCTTGTCTGTTGTATCCAATGCCATTACCTTGCCACCACCCTGCTGGGGAGGCCCCCAGCCAGCAGTGGTCTTGAGGGAGGAGCCAGGGTGGACAGATCACAGGTGCACAAGAGGGAAATGGAAAAGAGTGGGCCTAAGAAATTGCTGATACCAGGCCGGGATTCCTGAGGTCACTGTCATTCCTACCTAACCCTTCAAAGGCCAGACCATCACTGTGCATTTTGGGGAACGTGGATTCCACAAACCCAAAGTCATACAAAGGTAATAAAACTCAGCCCCCAAACTTCACGAGTCTCTCAATCTGGATGAGCCTCAGAATCAGTTGCCTTAAAAATATTTAACGTCCACATTTGTTGAGGTCTGTAAAGATGAAAGTGGTGGTTGAATGTGGAAATGTGACAGAGTTACACTTTGTCCCACCCAGAGGATTGTTGCTCAAAGCTTACCCCCCCCCCCCAAATGCTGTGCATCTTTGGTGCTTTTTTTTTTTTTTTCATTAAAAAGCGCAAGTAGAGGTATAACATGTTATGTTATTTTATTTGAATTAAAAAAGAAAACCAACATCCTGTCTTCCCTCCTGTGCCCCTACCTTTGGCTTCCAACGTCTCTGTGTGAAGCGGTGAACCACTTCCAAGCAAGTTAAACTTGAAGAGCTACTTCGTTTCTCAGCCTCATTACCAAGGATTTAAAACCTCTCTATTCATTCGACAACAATGGTTTCCATGGCAATTACTGCAACACATGACATCCCCTGCAGCTCAGCCTAAAAATGCACCAGCAGAAATGGCGACACATCAACACAGTCACTGGAGAAGCCGGGGGGGTCCCCATCACTGGGGCTGAACACGAGGAATTAATTAAAAACACAATTATTTTCTTTGTCAAATATTTTCCCCTTTCTAAATTTCAACCCGTTCTATCTATGAAGATGTAATTTCCTACAGCAAATCACTGAAATTGCTGAAAGTGACCGGGGACAAAGACAAAAGTGTTTATCCTCATGTCTATCACCTCTTTATCCCTTTCATCTGTTCCTGACACTCTATTCATTATACCTTGCCCTTTCCCCTTCTAAGAGCAATATTTCTTACTAATAGAAAACACACACAAATGCCCAGGAAGAGAGATAGCAAAGTGCCAAAGTACAAACCCAGGCCAGGCTCCACGTGGCTCTATACGATCTGTCTGTCCTTCCTACCATCCACCAAGAAAAGTAATGTGAAGATACAATTAAATCACCTCCACTAAAATTCACCAGCCAAATAATACGCAGAGAAGGAGAGGTCTTTGAGTGAGCAACCTGTGATGTGCCAGGCGCCATGGGGGGAGCTTTGTATTCACCCTCACATCAAGATCCCAGGAGATGACGATTTTCAGCCCTTGTACAACTTAAGCAATCCATGCCCAGAGAAAGACATTTGCCCAGAATCCTACAGCCATGTGTGTCAGAAGTAGAAATTTTTAACCTAAATTGGTCTGACTCATAAGCCCAGGCTCTTTAATGAATTAACGAAATTGCTCATTTTCTCTCTCGGGTTTGAGGCAGGCAGAGTTGGGAAGGAGCGTCCAGTCAAGTGGCCCCTGCTGTTGTCTGAGCACTGGAGGATCCTTTGCACTGTCGAGGACAATCCTAAAGAAGTCCCTTGTCCCTTGCTGCCTTTGTCTCCTTCCTTTGTCCAGGCAATGTTAATTGCAACATTGACCTGCTTCCCCGGGTTATGTAACAGGAGACTGAAATTAACAATGGGTGAGAGTTCTGAGGTTCCGCCAGAGATGATGGTGACCCTAAGCCCACAGTGACAGCCCAGGAGAGCTGGGTGGGAGGCGGGGGGGGGGGAGGGGTTGCCCAAAACAGAATGAATGGAATGATCCAATTACCCTCATTCTGTCCAGCCCTTATCAGACCTGTAGGATGGGAAATGCAACTCCTGATTCTAACTCCTGCATGACCCGGCTGTAGAGGTACAAAAGCCCCCCACCAGACTATCTGGGTCACTCTGGTTGTGTCAGGTGCATGAATATATATGAGACCTGGGACACCTAACATATGTGTGTTAATTTCTCTGCAAGGAAGAACGTTGGGCTTACAGATTTCCTTTTAATAGGCATGGTACTAATGCAAATATCACTTATCTCAGCCTGAGAGCCTATTTGTGCAATCATTAAATAAGGAGCTACATTAGCTTCATATTAAGGTAATAGCTATGCTTATCTAGTTTTGCGTTTACTTTAGTTGTCTCAGTCCTTAATGATGTATCATACCTTTAATTAAAGGTCGGCGATTAATGAGGCAGCCAAGGTTACCGTACTTGACTTTATGTTTTAGTTAACAGAAACTAAACACGGTTGTAATAAGCGTATCATTTTCCTCTCTTCCTGCAGTGGGCAGTTATGTAAAAGAGGACTTTTGACATTGCACAGAGCTTTGTTTCATTCCATACTCAACCATGTACCATATATACTCGAGTATAAGCCGAATTTTTCCGGCACAAAATTTGTGCCGAGTTCGGGTTTTTCGGCACAAATTTTGTGCGGAAAAAAACTTGGCTTATACTTGAGTATATACGGCATTTATTTATGTGACAACCATTTATTCATCACCCAAGGATACAAAACAGAATCACTCATGGCTCCCTCAAGGAACTCAGAATGTAGGGATACATATATTAGGCTTTAATAGATGTCATTTAAAAAATATGACCCTGGGAGGTCAAGGTAGGTGGATCACCTGAGTTCAGGAGTTCAAAACCAGCCTGAGCAAGACAGAGACCCTGTCTCTACTAAAAATAGAAAAGCTGGCCGGGCATTGTGGCAGGCACTTGTCCCAGCTACTCAGAAGACCCCCAAGGGGAAATAAGAACCACAATCTGTCTAGATGTGAGCAAAGCAAGGCCCAAATACCCGAGCAGTCCATAGTCACTTAGACAGCAAACATGCAGGAAAATGTGCCCCAATTACCAAATGACTGTGCTGTTCATGGACCTTCCATGACAGCGCAATAGAAAGACACTTGGCAATATTAAGTTCCGGAAAAAGATTAAGCAACCACATTTTATAAACCTTCAGGTTGCCATCTAAGGGAATTAGAACTGAATCCTGTCTTGAGTCCCAAGGACTTGAGATTTTCCAAGGCTATTATTTTGTAATGTTATGAAAACACTCCCAGAAAATGTTTTAGCATCTTGGAAAGTAGTGGCTCTTCTAGAATGGGCTTCTCCCACTTACATTCTTAGATTTTTCTCAGCTATAGCCAAAGAACATGGCATTTTGGCTTTCAGACAGGCATGTATATGCCTAGGTGCGTATACACACGCATGTATTTGACAATACGTGCATAAATCTGCATATTGGTCACATCTTACTACTAAGATAACAGTAAAATAGATCTTTGTGCACAAGAAGGACAGTTTTAATTTAAGAAAAGATAAGGCAAATATGCAAGGGAACATTTTTTGATTTGGTATCGATAATAGATCCAGAGAAATTCAGAGAGTAAATAAAACATTCCCCCCATTCTTGTGAGCTTTCACAGTAAACAGGACTGATGAAGGAAAAGAATGGAAGGGACTTTATTTTAAAACAAGGAACTCTGTGATGTTTCTGACAAACAGACCAGGGACAGCTCATTGACTAATAAAGTCAGTAGATATGGTTTGAATCCCAAGTTGCCATTTATAGATCGATGACCCTTCGGTGAGTGTCACAATTTAGGCAGGTTCCCTGCGGAAGTCAACTTTGAACTCCAGGTTAGACACACGGGGTTGAGGGGGAGTTGATCGGACAGTGCTCTGGAGTACAACACCCAAGGACAGGAGAGGGGAGAAGAGAGTTGGGAAGAGGGAGAAACAGCTTTTATGGCTTCAGCAGGTTGGAAGGAGCTCTGAGGCTAGAATGCTCCTTCAGATTTGCTGAGAGTTGAGGTGGTGGGGCCAGGCTTGTGTGAACCCTATGTTGGTCATTGGATGGAGGCCTCTCCGGGAAGAGAGTCGTGACTTTGGGTGACACGCTGTCTTCAGCAGAGGTCCTACTAAGTGAAAGTCACCTCAGCAGCACTCCTGGAATATGGGGAGATACATTTTGGAAAGTGGGTTCCAGGCAACACTCCTCATTGATTGCAACAGCACCTTTCATTCATCCATTCGTGTGTTGGACAGATGTTCACAGGGCTTCTGTAGTCTATAATTAGGGTGTCCAGCCATCAAGCAATGAATAAATCTGACCAGGCCCTTACCCTCCCGGAAATCTCACTCTAGTGAGATACGGGCTATGCAAAGAGAAAACAAAGTCATTACAGAATTCAAGTAAGAACATAGTGATAAAATAGGGATAAATAGGAGGAAATTTATTATTTTTTTTTAATTTCAAAACTTTAAGGCAGTACAAGTGTTTGTGTTACATAGATGCAGCGTATAATGCTGGGGTGAAGGCTTTCGGTGTGCCCGTCACCAGGATAGTGTTTACTGTACCTAATAAGTAAATTGTCCTCCCTCCCACCATCCCCCTGACTAGTTTCCAAGGTCCCTTATGTCTCTTTGCACCCATGTGTCCCATCGTTTAGCTCCCACTTATAAGTGAGAACGTGTAATGTTTGTTTTTTCATTTCTGAGATAACTCAGAATAATGTTTTCTGGTTCTATCCACCTTGCTGCAAAAGGTATTACTTTGTTCCTTTTTATGGCTAAGTAGTAATCTACAGTATGTAAGTACCACCTTTTCTCTACCCACTTGTTAATTGGTGGGCACTTTGGTTGAATCTACATCTTTGTAATTGTAAATTGTGCTGTGATAAACATTTGAGCACTGGTGTCTTTTTGATAACTGATTTCTTTTCCTTTGGGTCGATGCACAGCAGTGGGATTGCTAAATGGAATGGCAGGCCTTCTTTGATTTCTTTGATGCATCTCCATACTGTTTTCCTCAGAGGTTGCACTAGCTCGCAGTTCTACCAACTGTATATAAGTGTTCCTTTCTCCTCACAGCCATGTTTTTTGACTTTTTAATAATGCTCATTCTGGCAGGAGTAAGGTGTATCTCATAGCGCTTTTAATTTAGATTTCCTTGATGATGAGTGATGGTGAACATTTTTTCGTGAAAGAGGAGGTCAAACTATCCCTGTTTGCCTAGGATCTGATTTTATATCTAGTTGGTTATCTATCTTCTTTTTAAAAAAATTCTCTTCATGTCTTTTGTCTACCTTTTGATTATTTTTCTTGATTTGTTTCAAATTTTTTGTATATTCCAAATATCAGGCTTTCATTGAATGTATAATTTGAGAATTTTCTCCCATTCTAGGTTGCCTGTTTACTCTTTTGATAATTTCCTTGGCTATACATTTTTTCACTTAATTATTTATACTTGTTATCTCTGCATTTGCCTTTGATGTCTTAGTTGTAAATTCTTTGCCTAGACCTATGTCTAGAAGAGTTTTTCCTACATTTTCTTCTAAAATTTTTATCACTTTATGCCTAATATTTAAATCTTTAATTTATCTTGAATACATTTTTACATATGGTGAGAGATACAGATCCTTTTCATTCTGCATGTGGCTGTCCAATTTTCACAGCACCATTTATTGAATAGGGTTTCCTTCTCCAGTGTATGTTTTTGTCTGCTTTGTCAAAGATCAGTTGGTCCTAGCTGTATGGTTTTATTTCTGGAATCTCTATTCTATCCTATTGTTCTGTATCTCCACTTTGGCACCAGTGCCATACTGTTTTCGTTACTATAGCCTTTTAGTATAATCTAAAATCAAATATAATCTGATGCCTCTAGATCTGTTCCTTTTGCTTAAGATTGCTTTGGCTATTTGGGCTCCTTGGGGGGTGGGGGGGATCCAAATGAAGCTTAACATTTTTTTTCTCCATCTGTGAAATAAAATCTTGGTATTTAGATGGGATTTTCATGGAATCTGTAAATCACCTTGAACAGTATGGGCATATTAAACAATGTTGATTCTACCAACCCATGAGCATGGGATATTTTCCCATTTGTTATTACCTATTATTTCTTTGATCAATGTTTAATAGTTCTCCTTGTAAAGATGATTTATCTCCTTGGTTAAGTATATTTGTAGGCATTTTACTTTCCTTCTTTCTATTGTAAGTGAAACTGAGTCCTTGATTTGGCTCTCAGCTTTATTGTTATTAGTGGTTAGAAATGCTACTGATCTATGTATGTTAATTTTGTAACCTGTGACTTGGCTGAATTTATGTATCAATTCTAGGAATCTTTGTGAAGTCTTTAGGATTTTCTAGATATAAAATCACATCATAGGCAAACAGGGGATAGTTTGACCACCTCTTTCAGAACTCGGATGCCCTTCCTTTTGCCTGCTTACTCTGGCTAGGACCTCCACTACTATGTTTAGTAGAAGTGGTGAGGGGGGAACCTTTGCTTCTTTCCATTCTTAGGGGGAATGCTGTCAACTTTTCCCCATTCAGTATGATGTTTCCTGTGGGTTTGTCATATATGGCTTTTATAATTTTGAGTTATGTTCCCTCTATGCCTAGTTTGTTGAGGGTTTTAAATCACAAAAGTGTGCTGGATTTTATCTAATGGTTTTTCTGCATCTGTTCAGATGATCATATGTCTTTTGTTTTTGCTTCTATTTATGTGGTGTATCACATGTATTGATTTAAGTATATTGAACCATCCTTGCTTCCTTGAAATGAAATTCCTTTGATAATGGTGATATATATATCAGATATATATATATATATATATATATATATATATATATATATATATATGGGGGTTTTTTTGTTTTTTTTTTGTTTTTGATGTGCTATTGAATTTCTTTAGCATCTGTTTGAGGATTTTGCATCAACGTTCTCGAGGGTTATTGGTCTGTAGTCTGGGGTTGTGTCCTTTCCTCGCTTTGGTATTAGGGTAACACTGGCTTTGTGGAAAGAGTAACGATTCCATCCTTGTTGATATTATGGAATAATTTTTGAAAGATAGGTTCCAGTTCTTAGTAGGTCTGGTGGAATTTACCCATGAATCTATCTGATCCAAGGCTACTTTTTGTTAGCAGATTTTTTATTACACCTCCGTCTCACTGCTTGTTACTTGTCTGTTCAGGATTTCTATTTTTTCCTGATCGATTCTTGGGAGGTTGGTTCTTTCCAGGAATGTATCTATATACTCCAGGTTTTCTAGTTAGTGTGTGCTGATGTTTTTTGTAGTATTCATAGATGTTTTGTATTTCTGTGGTATCAGTTATAATGTATTCTTTTTCATTTCTGATTGAGGTTAATTGAATCCTTTTTCTCCTAATTTTGGTTAACCTGGCTAGTTGCCTATCAATTTTATTTAACTTTTCAAAGAACCAACTTTTTGTTTCATTGATCCTTTGTATTGTTTTACTGGTTTCCATTTCTTTTATTTCTGCTCTGAGCTATGGTAGTTCTTTTCATTGGATAGCTTTGAATTCGGTTTGTTCTTTTTCTGTGACATTAGGTGTTAATTTTTGATCTTTCTGTCTTTTTGATGTAAGCATATAAGGCTATGAACTTTCCACCTAACAGTGCTTTCTCTGTATCCTATAGATTTTGAAAGCTGTGTCCTTTCTGTTATTGAGTTCAAAGAATCGTTTGATTTCTACCTTAATTTCATCATTGACCCAAGGATCATTTGCCAGCAAGTTGTTTAATTTCCATGACTTTGTGGAGATTTGAGAGTTTCTCTTAGAATTGATTTCTAGTTTTATTCCACTGTGGTCTGAGAAGGTACATGATATGATTTCAGTGTTTCTGAATTTGATGACACTTTGTAGCCTGAGATATGGCTAATGTTGGAGAATGCGCCATGTGCTAATGAGAAGAGTGTATATTGTATAGTTTATGGGTAGAGTTTTCTGTAAATGTTTAAGTCCATTTGTTCTATAGTCCTGTTTAAGTCCACTGATTCTTTGTTGACTTTATGCTTCAATGATCTGTCCTGTTTTGTCAGTGGGGGTATTGAAGTTAGTGATGATTATGATGCTGCTATTTATTTCTTTGCAGAGACCTAGTATAATTTATTTTAAGAATCAGGCACCTACTGTGTTATATGCATATATGTTTACGATGGTTATTTCTTTTTGCTAAATTGTGCTCATTAGCATTACATAATGACAAACTTTGTGTTTTTTACCATTATTTAATTTAAGTCAATTGTGTATGATGAGAATGGCTATACCAGCTTGCTTTTGGTTTCATTTATGCAGAATATTTCTTTTTCCATCCCTTTACCTTGAGTCTGTGGAGTCCTCAAGAGTTAGATGAGTTTCTTGGAGAAAGCATATATTTGGATTGTGATTTTTTTTTTTTTTAATCCATTCAGCCACTGTATGTTTTAAGTGGAGCATTAACACCCTCACCTTCAGTATTAGTATTAGCATGTAGGAATTCATTCTGTTCACCACACTGCATGATACCTCATTACATTGTTTTCCCTCCTTGCTATTTTATAAGCGCTATCAGTTTTAACTTTTGGGTAATTTACACTGATGGGTATCTATGGTACAGTGTGTTTTTGAGCATTTTCTCTAGGGCAAGTCTCATAGTGATAAACTCCCTTTGTGCTTGCTTGTCTGGAAAAGCCTTTCTCTACCATTTATGAAACTTAGTTTTATAACATACAAAAATTTTGACTGGCAGTTGTCATTTTTAAGATGCTTAAAAATAGGGCCACAATACTGCTTAGCTTTTAAGTTCTTGACTGAGAAGTCTGCTGTTAGCCTGGTAGATTTTCCTATGTAGGTTAGTTGTTGCTTTCATGTTGAAGCTTGTAGCATTTTCTCCATTTTGACTGTGGCCAGGTGGACGACTATGTGCCCTGGAGATGTCCTCTTTGCTGTGTATCTTCACAGTGAATCACCATCTTATATTTGGATATCTGAACTTCTGGTAACACCAGGGAGGTTTTCCTTAATAATTTCCTCAGATAGGTTTTCTGCACTTTTTATTTTCTTCTCCTTCAGGAGTAACTATAATTTGTATATTGGCTCATTTTCCATAGTGCCCTATTTCTGTGGGTGATTGGTCATCAGTCATCTTATTTATTTATGTTTATGCATTTTTGTTTGGCTGGGTTAGTTGGGAACTTTGTATTCAAGCTCTGAGATTGTTCTTTTGTTTGGTCTAGCCCTGTACTTTGAAATTCCTTAAATGACTCTGATTTCTTTCAGTTCTCTTGTGTCTTTTCTTATATTGCCTGTCTCTTTTGTGACTTTTTCACTTTTTTTTTTTTCATTCATGTTCTGAAATGTTTTTTGGTTTCTTTGGGTTGGTTTTAAACTTTGTCTTCAATCCTATTTATCTTATTTGCCACCCATATTCTGAATTTCATTTCTGACATTTTAACAATTTCCTTTTGGCTGCGGTTCATTGCTGTGATTAGGATCCTTTGAGGGTGTCAAATTAGTCTTTCCATGTTGACAGTGTTCTTTTGGGCCAGGGGCGGTGGCTCATACCTGTAATCCTGGCATCCTGGGAGGCCAAGGTGGGTGGATGACTTAAACTCATGAGTTCAAGATCAGCCTGAGCAAGAGCTAGACCCCATCTTTAAATATAGCCAGGCATTGTGGTGGACACCCCTCCCAGATACTCTGGAGGCTGAGGCAAGAAGATTTCTTAAGTCCAACAGTTTGAGGTTGCTTTGAACTGTGATGAAATGGCACTCTACTGAGGGTGACAAAACGAGACTCTGTCTCAAAAAGAAAGAAAGAAAGCAAAAGAAATAAACAGTATTCTTTTCTTTGTTTGTTCTCTCTCTCTCTTTTTTTTTTTTTTTTTTTTTTTTTTTTTTTGCTTTTTGCAGTTTTTGGCCAGTGCTGTGTTTGAATCTGCCACCTCCAGCATGTGGGGCTGGTGCCCTACTTCTTTGAGCCACAGGCATCACCCTCCTTCTTTCTTCTCATCTGAAAACTATTCTCTCAGCTCTGAGCAGATAGGCTTACAGTGCATCTGTCCTCCTCCTTAGATAACTCTCCTATGTAGCAAGAAGAAGGAGAGGTCCTCTAGCTGGCACGTTTGTGTCCTGTTGTGAAAGATTCATCCAGGAGGAGAGGGGCAGATGCACTGAGACCTTGCAGTGCAGCTCTTCTGCACCGTCCTGCTGCCCTGTGGTCAGTACAGGTCAAGCAAGTGCTGGGGGATGCATCCTCATGTGGAGCAATGGGTTAGTTCACAGGCCATGTTGGAAGCTCAGACAGGGGACTGGGTAAATCCTTCTCCAGGAAGGTGGGTGTTTCAAGAGCTTGTTCCACCTGGTTTCCCTGTGGCACTGGCATCAGTGCTAGACAAGGCCATCTAGGCAATGACCGTGAGTGCGGTGGGCGTTCCCTCCACCCAGGTCCTGATGTAATGTGGCACATTTCAAGGAAAAGCTTGTGGCTATCAGGCTGTTGTGGAGGACTAGACCACAGTTGTGGCACCACATAGGACTGTGGGGAAAGGGGGACATTTGTGGGGCTGCACGGGTGTGATCTAACAGGCAGCTGGGCCTCTTTCCCCACACAGGCCCCACCAAGGCTGTGGAACTTCTGAAGTGACATCAGCACCTGCTCTAACTGAATTCTCTGGTGGTGAGGCCAGCACTCAGGTCCCAGTCATGCGGTCCACAAGAGCCTCTGTTCTCCCCGCACTCCCTCCCTGGCCCAGCAGGGGCTATGTAGAGACACTTGTAGCAGTCCTCACATTCTGAGAGCTCAGAGTAGCATCAATTGTACACTCTGGAATGGAAGCCCCTGGATCCCTACTGAGCCCTCTCTCCAGCCCAGTTGTCACTGCACAGTCTCCCAACAGTTCCCTGTTCCCTTCAGTCCAGAGGTCTGCAGTGGAGGGGGGTGGGACACACAGCTTGTGTCACAGTGTTCATGTGCAGAGCTTGGAGCTCTGAGGTTCTCTCCTCTGACTTCCCCCGTGTATAAGGGCCTCTCCCAGGTACTTTCCAATCTGGGTGAGTGGATCCCCCATACCCCTCCCCTTTGCTCTGTTTGTCTCCCATTGCGTCTCTGATGGTTTACAATGCCCCCTCAAGAGGGCTTGTCCATAGCTGGGCATCTACTTTCAGTCCTCTCTTAAAGAGTGGCATGTGTGAGCTTCTAATCCATCTGCTTGTTCCCATCCCACCCACCCCAGAAAGGCTACTTTAAGTAGAGCCCTTTTAATTGGATTAAAGAATGAACAAACGAGTAGAGAGAATGAAAGCATTTGAAAACATTTATTATGAAGTGAAGGAAAGAAATGGGATGGTAGCTACTGGAGGACACAGTTCAGCAAAGGTCCTTGATATTTACTTAAGATTGTTTGCAAAGCAGATGAGTAAAGAGAAAGGGAAAGATGAGTCAGGAGAAAAAGTACAACTGATAAAGTTTTTAAAATCAGGGGTCAGCAATTGAGGGCGTCTGTTTTGTAAATGAAGTTCTCCTGGGACACAGGCACACCTACCTGTCTGTGGAGGCTTTCCTATTACAGCTGCAGACTTGGACAGCTGTGACGAAGAGCCCAAAATGGTTAGTACCTAGACCTTAACAAAAAGGGTTTGTTGACCCACAGCTGTGAGGGGGCAAGGTGGAATGAAATCCCGTGCAGATCTAGAGAGGGTGTCTTCAAATACAGCCAGTTTCCTCCTTAGATGTCACAGGGGGGAAGCTAGAGACCTGTACAGAGGCGGGTAGGTGTGCGTATTTGGTAATAGGAAAGAAAGAGGTTCTATTTTGATGGCTTTTCTTAGTGACAAATGAGAACATTAGGGGGAGGAGGGTTGGGAGTATTTGAAAAGAGAAGAGAGGTTTTGAAGGTCTTGATTTAGAGAATTGAGAAACGAATTTACTAGGGAAGTGTGGTGAAATTGAAAGAGATGGTCTGAGTTAACTATGAGAGCCTGTGGCCACAAATATGAAATAAACTTACAGACAAGATTACTGGTTACTATACATGTAATACATTTATACTTTGGCACCATTCTTTCTCATCCAACCTGTAGCAGTGAAAGATAAAAGGAAAAAAGCCTGGATTTAGCTCAGAAAGAAGATAATCACTGCTGTGACTTGAAATAGCAAAAGATCTAGGACACTAGAAGCTATGGGGCTGCTGATTACTGGTCTAGAATCAGGCATTGTTGTCTAGGAATTTGGTTTCCTCGGAGAAAGGGATAAAATATGTTTCATTCCCTAGCTCACTCCTGAAGCTGGGGTTAGGGTATGTGTATCTGCCAGGTTCAGCAGAAGAAACAAAAAGCACTCTTGAATGAAAGAACAAACACCACATGTATTCACTATTGCATTGGAAGTAACTGAAGAGCACACAGGAGCTTAGAGGGAATAAAACTTAACAAATCAACAGGGAGGAGGCAGGAGGAGAGAATGGGGGAAAACTCAGTGTCAGGCACACTTACAACCATGACTCAAGTGGTATAAAAGTGATCCATGTACCCACAAATATTTGTATCTCTGTAATACTTTTAAATAAAACAAATTACAAAAAGCACTCTAGAGATTTCAAGCATAAAGGAATTGAATGCAAAGAATTTGGTGCTGTGCTCATTTCAGCAGCACATACACTAAAACTGGAACTATACGGAGAAGATTAGCATGGCCCCTGTGCAAGGATGACATGCATTCATGAAGTGTTCCATATTTAAACAAAAAGAGAATTGGGTGCTGACAAAATCATTGGAAGGGTTGAAGAAGTGGGTTCTAGGCTGGACTCTTTGTAATGACCTCCAGAGCACCGTGAGTCAGACACTAGGGAGCTACATTAGGTTGTCAGTGGCTTCAGGAGCTATGCTGTGTCAAACTCTGGACAGAAGAAAAAGGTCCACCAGAAAATGCTTCAGGAAATCTATGATCTACTGTCTAGCAGAGACCGAAGTTTCAGGAAGGTGGTGGCTAGGCCAACACTTCACTTGCTTTTAAACCTAGCATGAATGTACCTTTTTGGCAGTATCTAAATCATGTCTGCCAAGAGTTCATGGCTTCTCAGCCCCTGGGTGAGAAATCAGCACTGTGGTATCGCAGCGTGTAGCAGTTGCCTACCTGAGACCTGGGTGTGTGTGCTATAGAGACGCAGGTCTGTTGGGGGTAGTGAGGGTACAACAGCGGTGAAGCCCTAGGGCCAGAAACCCAGTCCCATTGCCTCCTGGATCAGTGACTGGCCTGGTAAACACTGTAAGACTGGGCTCTAAACTGTCCATGAAGATAGAGTCCGGTGCTATGTTGGAACTAGTGACGTGAAAGTGAAAGACAAAACAGAAAACCTCAACTCAGAATGAACCCAGCATCCTGGGTGAAGGGTGCAACTACAGCTTGGACTCTACCTTACAAATGCAAATATTGTCACCTAATTGTCTGTGCTCTCATTAGTCTGAAATTTAAAAAAGAGAGAATCCCAATTTATAAAACTAGTGTCCTTAATTTCTTCTGAGAATGTCAGTGCCTAAATCTGTAAGCAGAACACCAATTTGCTCCAGGTAAAATGAACCTTATGTAAGGATTTAGGATGTTCAAAGAGAGAAATAAAAGAATAACTTCAATTTCAAAAGATTAACAAAATGTAAAGAAAATCTGGCTAAAAATAAGTGGACATCAGAGATGTACTTAGAAATCTATGAATTAAAAAGTTATTTAAATTTTTAAAATATATATATATGTGTGTGTATCCATCGATGCCACAACACAAGATTAGCATAGCTAAGGAGAGAATTAGTGAATTGAAAGCATGGAAAAATTCACCTGGAACATTGATAGAAGACAGTCAAAGCTATATTTTCAAGAAAAATTGGAAAGTTAAAAATGGCTTGAATTTTAAATATTGAAGATATATTTATTCCATAGATCAGCCCACTTCAATAAAGAGAGTTTATATGGGAAATAAAGATTAAATGGTGAAGAATTTTGCATACCAAGGATGTTATCCCACAGGCACTCTGGGCCAATCGCCAACGATGGAAAGGTTTTGAGCAGACAAATGAGATAATGAAGGCAGCTCTCTGGGACCTACTGAAGACGGGGTGGGAGGAGGAGAGTGTGAAGGAGACCCTGGAGACGTGAGACTGTTACTGGTGTGGCGTGGCACTGGGCATGTGGAGATGAAGCTCTTTTCCAAAGGTTAAGGAAAAAGAGTAAAGAATTAAAAACTGAATAAGAAGGTTAGTATGGTTTGTTACTAATTATTAGCTGCGAGCTTCCAACAAGCAATAAATCAGAAACTCAAAAGGATCTAGCAAGATTTCCATTTAATGGGGAAATTACAGTATTTCTCATGAAATTAGTGGCAGATAGGAAAGACAGATGTTTTAGCTCATACTAAGTGTTTTTGTAAAGAACAAAATGTACAAACAGCCCCCAAATTAGTAGCTAGCCGCATGTATATGAATGTTTTATCTCAAGCAAATGACTTTTTATTTACTTGTTCTTATTGAAAAATGCTAAGAATACCTAATAACTTAAAGAAAAAAAAACAACAACAACAAAAAACAGCCTTCACAATGGAAGAATAAATAGACGCACCATTGATCATCATCCTAGGCCCATAGTGTTTCACAGAACCAGTTGCTCCTAATAATGCAACCAAACATGATTTAAAAAACTCCAGTGTATATGTTACTCACTAACCCATACTTGACAGCATTAGATACTGAGTTAATGAGAATTTATTTTAAAAAATGCAGAATACAGTTCAAATCATGGAAGGAACCTTAGCTAACCCACAGTTGTACTTAAATCATACATCTTTGTTTTATTAGCAGATTTGTTCACCTTGGTTAATTGGTGTCTCATATAAAGTACTGACCCAATTTGCTCTATGTTGGAGATTCATTCTGAAGGAAATATAAAAAAAATTTCATTTGCAAAATACCTGATTCACACATGGTTTTTTTCTGTTACTATGTTTTATGCAATATGTTGGGACTTCTTTTTTCCAGTGCAGAATCCATTCCACCACCATGTAAAAGGAATAATCTCACCCTGTATGGTTTCTCTCTCTGACCTCACATCAAATAGGCACATTCTGCTACAAGAATTGAAAGCCTTGCTTTCCTCTGGCTACTAAGGTCATGTATTTAAATTTTTAGGTCAACACATCCAATTAAAACCAGTTAAGTACAGAATAGACAATAAAATGTGTAAGCCTTATAAGGGACTAGATATTCACTTAAGTTCCTTACACATGAAGGGGAAAAATGTTTTGCTTTTGGTTTGTGTAGAGAATGTTGGAACCTCTAGGTAAAATTCAACAACTCAATACATTTTTCAAGCTCATTTCAGAGGAATCCTCAACCCCTGGCAAGGTCCTGAATCGTGAACAGGTATTATCTTTGGATTTGGAGGACTAAATCATAATGTTGATTTTAAATCAAATCAAAGTAGACATTTTATCAGTTTCATGGACTAACATAAAACGTTTTTGAATTTGAAATTCTTTACAAAAACTGCGGAGGGCGGTGTTTCAGTCATCTGGCTGGGCCTTTGGCTCCAGCATTTTTCTGCATTTCACATGGTCAGAACTCCAAGGGCCCTGCCTTGCAGGGAGTTAGAGATTAACCACGGGGCCCTCAGGTGAAGGAAAAGTTAGAGGACTTGGAAGAGTCAGAGGGCAGAGTAGAGCCAACTGCAGTTTGGCTGCCCATTGCCCCTTATGTACAGTCACAATTACTATGGAAGAAGAGGTTGACCAAATTAATTTGGGTGTTTTTGTTTTTGTTTTATTTTATTTTATAGTTAAATCATAGCTGTGTACATTAGTGTAATCAAGGGATACAATGTGCTGGTTTCATATGCAATCTGAAATAGTCTCATCAAACTGTTCAATGTAGCCTTCATGACATTTTCTCAGTTATTGTACGTAGATATTTGTATTCTGCATTTAGTAGGTTTCGCCTGTACCCATTCTAAGATGCACCGTACGTGTGGCCCCACCCATTACCCTCCCTCCACCCTAACCTCCCTCCTCCCTTCTCCTCCCTTGGCCCTTTCCCCATATTCTTGTGCTATAGTTTTGGGTGTTTTTTAAAGCAAAATAAAAGTATGATGACTATGTGTGCTAGCTTTCCCAGGCACATGCTTTAACATTTGCTGCATTCATGAAGAAATGGAAGAAATGGGCCCCAGAAATGACTTCTGATCCTCCTAATTTGCCAGTAAAAGTACAGAGTCCTCCCAGTAATAGGTACAGGAGGGAGTGAGTCTTCAAACCAAGCACTTGGTTGGTCTTTCTGCAGTCAAACATTTTGGGTTTTTACCCTGCGTTTGCTACTCGTGAGAGTATAAATTTGAACAAATTGTTTAAACTCCCTAGACTTCAGTCCGTCATCTGAACAATGTAAATAATAACAAAGACTTTTCCAAAGATTTGTGAAAATGCAATGAGCTAATGCACATGAAGTGTTTATCCCAATGGTTCTTCCCTCAATGAATGGGATTAGGTGGCTACTCCATGAGCCTACTTTAACTTTCCATGAAACCTTGATAGTGCTGCAATGATATCCTACTTTTGTACAATTGCCAAAGTAAGTGCTGAGACTATTGCAGGACACAGGCCAGATGTTCAGACTGGACAGAAGCTACTGACCTGGCCTTCAGGGCTAGCGGTTATTTGTTCCTTAGTGGAGTGGAACTTGAGGTTGAGAAATTGCTTGATCACCTCCTTAGTTGTTTTCAGCATGAAAACCTGCAAGTTCTTATTGTAGAATTTGGGTTCAGGGGTTCTGATCAAATCTTTTTATGAGCTTTCATGAGGTCCTCAGTTATCACACACCATAGAAATAATCTAATATAAGTGAATACTCAGGATCTGTTCTGCAAGACTATTTCAATTAGAACATTGATTTCCAAAGGGGGCAGCGGTCCATGCAATTACACTCCAACCACACAATGGAATTAGCCTGCCCAAAGAAGCTTTTGTCAGGGGTATTCTGCTTTTACTATGTTTGTAATTTTCAACAGGATGACTTAGTTGCTTGTGTTTCTTGCATGCATTTATTTCCTCTATAGGCCTAAATACCCTTTAGGAATTCAAGCCTTGATATGAATTCTTATAAAACCTAAGACCAATGTCTTAGACCAATCCTTCTACACCAATCCTTCTACAGTGATTCCAGAAGGAATTAAGGGTTTTGTTTGTTTTATATTTTTAATGGGAATCTTAGCTGGTGTAGACACTAGCTGTTTATCTTGTGCATGCTGTGGCTCTTTAGCTATATTATCATCTCCAGGTCTAAGACCACAGGGATGTATTTCCTACTTGGGAAACTCAAAAGCCTGATAATTCTCTCTATATAGTATGACATGTTTTGGTTTAATAAATGAGGAGAAATGTATCAAGGAACAAATAAGCACTGTGAAAGTTTTTTCCAATCTGATTTCTTGAAATTTCCAAATGGAAACTTAGAAAAATGCAAATCCCAACAAAATGCTTCAGGGGATCTTGGTCTTGGGTTTAAGAAGACTTAAAATGTGCGATTGTCACCGAGAAAGAAAGGTATGCATGAGCTGATGAGCTATCTTGCCATTTTTCAATGCTCTTCACGCACTCACTGCCCTGGTCCGTGTGGCAAATTGGAGCAATTGTGGCAAATTTTGGCTGAGCCTGGGTAGATCCTCGAGGCTTAGTTTAGGGTGTTAGGTCACTACTGAAGATGCATTTTTCATGGAGTTGAATTTGTTATTGGCCCATATATCCTCCAAATACAATGTGGTGTTGATGGGATAGTTTATAAATTGAATGTTGATGGGGTGGGGGAAGATTTCAGTTATAGGAACAGATAACAAAGAGCATAAGATCTGGACTGACGTGTGAGAATTCAAGAACACAACAAGAAAGATGCCAACCTTCTACACAGCAATAATAGTTGCCACACAAGGAAAATGTATTTCGATAGTTTTTTCCATTAAAATAAAGCATCACAAAATATGTTTTCATGTGAACTTTAAAAGGAGAGAATGAGGAGGTAAGGTGAAACCATTTGAGAAACTGATAATCTCTCTTTGATCATGGTGGAGGCAATGTGATGAAGAAGAAAGGAGAAACTGAGGCAGGGGGTGTCTCTCCTTCTCCCAGACTCACTGGCAGGTATATTTTGCAAGGGTTAGTTTATTTCATTTTGCTGTTAATCTCTCAACCATGCTTGTATCAAGAAGTGTCCATTGACAAGGAAACTTCAGGTCCTATTCCTTCCATGGATTCCTCCAGGAATGACTACAGAGAATTCTTTTCATAATCTTCAGAGCTCATAACACGTTCCCATGTAAAAACAGTCTGTTTTTCACACGCTTACCTGGTAATATGGTTTACCAAGATGCCCACCAGCTAGACCTTCTGACACTGTTACCAACTAACTGTGTGACCTTTGATAAGCCTTGAACTTTTCTGCACCTCAGTCTCTTCATATTTAAAACAAAGTGATTGAAACGTATACAGCTTTTAAAGTTCCTGGCAATTCTTTAATTATGATTTTAATTAATACATGGCACAGATTATAAAATATTAGAGAAAATAAAATGTCGATTATACTTTCACTTCAAGGTTTCTCCTCTTGGCAGCTCTGTTCCTTGAGAATCGGAGAAAAGGCAATGAAAATGGCTTAACAAAACTGTATTACATTGGATCAATAAATATTTACTGTATGATTGAGTCAATAGGTGAATTGATCTCATAGTGACTGCATAAATCCTAAGGAAACCAATAGAATTATCTGAAAATACGGTGGGAGTGGGAGGCAATGATTTCCATTTATAAATTTATCTATCTTGTTCATGAAAAGGTTACAATTTTAGAGAAATGGATTTATTTGGATTATAATTACGCTTCCCTGATTATAACTCTACCTTGGCCCTCGAAACCTTCGTGTGGTCGTTCTTGCCTGTACGTTAGAGATAATGGGTTTTCATATTTCTGTTTTAAATGTTGGTGAATTGCACCGTATTTCGAATCTCCTGACAAAGATAAAATGTCAGTATTTGCACATAATAATTGTTGTGAAAGATATGTGTTGTTTACAAGCTAACAAATGGGTAACATTCACAACTTGAACGAAAGATGAGGCCCTGTTCATTCAATTCACTGGCGGTTACCCCCCAGATATTAGTTGAAGTAAAATCTTTTGATATCATTTGTATATTTTTAACAGTTTTAGAAGTAGCCAATTATTTGAGTCAAGAGGTGAACTAGGACAAGTAAGTTGACAGTAGCGCTATTTTTGATCCACTTTATTTTCACGTGGGTGTTCTTATGGGGACGTCCAGAGCTCTGGAACTTGGATTAACTGTTGCAAATTGGAGGTGACAGTCAAGATGAGAGGTGAGGAGGAGACTTTGGCAGGGGTGGAAATTGTGTCAATAGGACTCAGCCAAGCTGACACACTGACATGAGTAGGAGAAAAAGGCCACTCTGTCTCCTTCCCACTGACAGGCAACCAGGGACAGTCGCATGAGACTTCAACAAGAGAAGGAGGATTGAGCTAGAAACAGAGACGAAATCAGGGACTAATTCCACAAAGCCGCCTCTACGTCCTCTTGAAAATCAAGAAAGTAACTAATTCCATGATTCGTTAATCACAAAGATACCCACACATACTCACTGAAGTATAGAAGGGACACATTCTAACCAATATGTCCTCAACTGGGTGGGTGTTGCTACTCTACGTGACCCTGCCGAGGTTCATTTTCCATTGTACTTCATTTCCACTCACGCCAGTTTTCTTGTGTGTTGTGAACCAAATAGATTGACTTGTGAATCAGCTAGGTTATGTAATCATTTCTGCAGCAAGTCCCTCGTGTTATATTTTGACAAGATGTAAATGTGTTGGTGAAACCCCTTGTTAGATAGCTTTGGGTTGTGGATTTTTACTGAGGCTCTCAAGCATCCCCAGATAACTAGAATATCGGAAAGGCTGGTGATATTTTGGTAAATGCCTGAGATAATTTGTTAATATCATATTTTTCCATACAAATATATGAACTGAGAATAGGCAGGAAACCTAGTCTGTGCCTTTCACTTTATAGATGAACAAACTTCTCATGACCTAAATGATTTTTCCAATCAGCTCTCCTGATCCCTTCCAATCCTAGTTATAGCTGTGTCACTCCATTTGTCTGTGATTTTTTCCATTTTGCATATGCTGTCTTAAATTTTCAAACAATCAGTAAGCGTTGCTGAGAACGCTTCATAGTCTGTGAGCTATACTAGCTGATATAAGGAGCTGCTTATCTCATGGTATTTTCCCTAAAAGCATGACAATCTGATAAAAATAAGGTGAAATAGAGGAGAGATTGGGAGTTCCTGAGTCATGGATGTCTCCTATATTCTTCCAATCTCTGTTTCCAATGAAAAGTGGTGAAATCTCAGATTTACGATAATAGAAGTGCTGTCTGGAATTTTAGAAAGATGCAAGTGATGGTTTTGTTCTATTCAGGGGTGATCTAACCACATCTGGAATAAAGCATTTAGTCCTGGGATCCTCAATGTAAAAGCAGTTAGACAAGCTAGAATGTTTTCAGAGGATAATGAATAATTCCAAAGCCGTGTAGCCTAAAGAAAGGTTAAAGAATAGTATGGATTTTAACCTAAAAAAGAAAAGATATATAAAAGAAACAATGGAAACTCTTCAAGTAATTGGAGGTGCAATTGTGTGAAGGCGGATTATGATGGGTATGCAAGTAGGTGTCTCTCAAATCACCAAACCAAGGGGACTAATGAGTCCCGTCACTACTTGGAATTTATTTATCTGTCCCTCCCCAATTTTATAACTGTTGATGGCTATGTGTCCTCAGGGTATTTTCTAGCTGCTTTGACTTCGTGTTTTCTTCTGTTCTTGCCTCTATTGTCCATAAGCGTGGTGAGGAGTACATGTCCCGTTTACGCATAATGCTGGTGAAAACACTATTTCACTAGGAACTAAGTGGCCTCTCATGCCCCAAAGGCTCAAAACCACGTTTAGGCAAAACTCTGTGAGTCTCTCTGGCTTAGCTAAAGTTGCTCTCTGCATTTTCCTCTAACCGGAAAACAATCCCATCCCCCCTAGTAAAGTCTATGACCTGGTTCCTGGGACAGGACTAGAGACCAGTTTCCCTCCCATCACAGCCAAGGCAGCTCGTTAAAAGTGCTTTGCCCAAAGTCCTTACCTTCTCTAAAATATATTCACAGGACAAGACATCACATCTATGAAGGAGGGAGTGGGAGTGGCACCAGCTTCACATACCAAAAGTCAGACTTGATCCTTGAAAAGACACACCCAGAAGGACCAAAGAGTTGGAAGGTGCTGGGAGATGTTTCCCTACAAGGGAAGACTAGTCACCAACAGTGGCTTTTATAAGATCAGACGTGCAACCTTGAGAGCTTTTTCCCATCATTGTTTAAGTACATACACGTAGTCTCTGGTCAGTAGGCTAGGAAATGGTTAAGAGGAGATTCAAGCTGCCAGTGAGTGTTGGAGCTGGATAACTTCCAAGATCCCTTTCAACCCCATGACAGCAGGAGTCCACGGCTGTCTACTCACCCAGGACGGTGAGCTAGGATGTCGGTGATGGACAGGGATTTGCACAACGGTGGTAACATAACGTGGTCATCACTGTACCCCTAAAAATAAGCAGACACAAGGACTCAGGATGTCTGTATCTCCTCTTCCACGCGTGGCTTTAGCTCTTCTTCTCTACATCAGAATCACCTGGATAACTTACTAAAGATTTATATTCTTGGAGTGAGAGTTTTGCAATCACATCATTAAAGCCACACTCTCCGAACAGAAATCTCTGAGATGACGGAGATGTTGTTCCCAGTCGTTGCCATTCAGGGTGGTTGCCACAAGCCAAGTGAGCATGTTGAGCATTTCAAATGTTCATAATGGGGCTAAGGAACTGAATTTTTAAGTTCAGTTGATTTTGATTCATTTAGATTTCAATGGCCCCATGTGGCCAGAGGCTGCCACAGGGAGACAGCACAGATCTAAAGTCCAGGGAGGAAGCTTCAAGAGAAACAAGTTCGAGATACCTAGGAGGAAGGGTGGGCTGCTGAAGCAAAAGTGTGAGAATACAGCAAAAATTAGACAAAATTATAATAGGAAGGGACCAGAAGCATTACTGATACAGTAAACTCATGGCCTCTCTAAGGTTTGGGAAGCCTTTGGGGATTCTCGAAAGCAATGGAGATTCTCAGCCAGTAATATGCTGCTTTTAATTCATGGGATAAATTTATATAAGGTTTTGGAGCAGGCTGGTTAGAGAATCCCTAAACCTCTGTTGTCCCCTTTCCAAGCCACAAGTTCCTGAATGGGAATTCCTGATACAGTAAAACACCCTGCAGTCTGTTGACAAGAAAAGCACATCGCAGAGTTTCAGGACTGGCCCAAAGCCAATCATTTGTCATGGAACCTGGCTTCTCCGTCTCCTGTCCCCACCCTCTTTATATCTTTCTTTACGATGGGTCACGGAAACTCCATGTGGTATACGGAAAATCAAAGTAGCTGAGATTTATACACAAAACTGGAAATTGCAGCTGAGAGCGTTGGAACGAACATACATGGATGTGTTTGTGGTTTTGCAGCGCTCTTATTCTCCTGTTTTCCACAATGAAGGGGATGTTCGCTCCATAGTCCAAGAGCAGGAAGGGACAACACAGGGTTTGGCTCATCCTCCTTTTGTCCTTATAAGAAAAAAACGTGGTTTAAACAATTCAATAAAGAGACGTCCCTCTCTTTGGTGTTTGATTAGGGGATTCTTCATGCAATCGATTCCTTCCAAGCTCTTAGTCATCTTGCAGAAAATGTGTTTCAGGAATATTCACTGTTAAAAATGGTTTTCTAGGTAAATGGTTGCTGGGTAAATACCAATTTGCAGCAACTGGGAAGAAAAATTTAGCATGACTGTTTACATACATTGTAGAGAAAATATTAACATCACCTTGAGATATCTGTTGTTTGCTTGTATCTGTGAAAAGAGAAAAGCCAGTGCTTAATTCAACGCCGGTAACGCACATGTACTATTGTATATTCATAAATATTAATCTGGAGGGATAATTAGCTCTATAAGTTTTACAATTAGCCTTTCAGAAGAGGATGCTAATAAAAATAAGGACGCGTTTATGCTTCTTTACCACGACTGTTTTCATTCTCTAACAGTTCTGAAGCAGGATCTGTCTTGGTTTAATCTTTTCCCGAAATAGGCGTGTTTAACATATTCCATTTCTGCCTTGAGACTATAACTTTTGCAATAGGGAAAAAAATGTTTTCTATTTGTTTAAATCTGGTTATCATCTGTTTTTATTTGTTTTCCCTTTCTTCTCTGGAATATGCTGGGATGACAACAAAGGCCATGGTTGGCCATCCAGGAGATTGCTCTAGTTCAGGCTAAGTGCAACGTGTGTGTTTGAGTGAAATCAATGTTTGCATCCGTGCGCTCTTTTGCATGTGCTGATTTTAAGCAGCACCCCGGTCCTTAAATTCGAGACTTAAATCTTACAACTTAATGTCATTCGCTAATCAAGAAGATGTTGATCTCTTTTAAAAAGTGCCTCTTTTAAGCTTCTCACTCCAGAAAGTTACAAGGAACTGTGCAGTGTGGTGGGAAAACTACAGGAAGGCAGCAGTGCTGAGTGCTAGTCTAATGAATACTAACTAGCTGTGTGAACTTGGATGTGCCACAAAATTGGAGCATTCCATTTGATCAGTAGATTCCTCACCTGACTATGCATTCACATCTGTCCAAATACATCTCCCTGGGCTTCTCCAGCACTACTAAATCAGAATTCCCAAGGAATGGGGACCAGAAATTGGTATTTTTTAACAAGTTCCCATTAGCAGTTCTTATAATCAAGAGGTTTTCTGAGCACATGAGGTTGGCCCAAAAGGATATGACAGGGCACAGAGTGACTGTGCCATCCTGGGGTTCCCAGACATGTCTGGAGGGAACTGTGGCTATGGTCTCCAGATTTACCCTAGAGCAGCCACTCTCTGCATCATGGTGAGGTGCTTGAAGGTGACTGAGTTGGGTCCTGACAGTTAACATACTTTGATATTTCAAATAGCGCTGAAGAAGTACATGACATTTATATTTTTATCAAAAGGAGTCATGGGCTAAAAGGGCTGAACAATATTACCCCACAATCATTAGTCAAGCAAGGAGGGTTAAATCTGTTGTCAGGGTATTCTGGACTATGATCACCTGACTCTGAAACAGAGAGTCCCCATTCTGCTGTGCATTAACAATGCAGAGCCCACTTACCCTGAAATGCCAGTTTAAACTCTCCTTGTTGTTTTCACATAACTAACTTAATTCTTCCTTATTTCTCCAACTGTGTTAGGTCATTGAGGGCCGGTGCTATTAACCCATTTGATACAATATGGCACCAAGGCTTGTGGAGGCTCACGGATTCATCCCAGGCCACACAGCTACACCTGCCCAACCTGGGGATCAAAATGTGTCCTTTCCCTTACACCAGAGGACATGAGCCACTATCTTCACCGTTGACACGAGGAAGTCAAAAGACCCAGAGAAGTTGGGTGAGCAGATCTCACATGTGATTCCATTAGTCAGTGGCAGAAAGGGTGCTACCAGCCAGGTTTCCTGACTTGGAGTCTTATAATCTTTCCTTTACATCTTGTTGCTTCTAAAACACTGGCTGAGGTCCTACGCCTCCCTCAGATGCCAAGGTCAGTATCCACAGGTCCCTAAAAGTAGTGGTTTTGAGTTGCCCACCTCTGGCAAGCCAGCTGACCCTGGTAGGAAATCAGGGCAGGTGGTGAGGGTCCTTTTGGGGGTAGCTGGAGTATCCCTCCACAGCCCCACAGGGGAACCACACCCTGTGGGAGGTTTGTTCACCTCCAGGCTACTGGCTGAGAGCTGACACAGCAGGTAAAATACACACCCACCCACCCTTTCATAATCTCTATTTGGAGTGGAGAGATGGGGGGAAAGCATCTTCTTAAAGTGAATTTGTTATTTTCTATGGCAACAGGGTTCTAGAAAAGATTTGAAGTCCACAGATAAGCCCTGACCCACCATTTTTCTCAACATTCCACGAGGTGCTCACGAGTAAGCAAGTGGTTCTACAGCTCACCCTGGGGCAAGAAACACGAGGAAGCCTCGCAATTCACAGAGTGAATTATCAGCCCCGGGGGAGAGTAAGTTGTCTAATACAAGGCAGAGTTTTTAGTCCCAAATTGAGAGCAGGTGATATAATCGAAGGCAGAATCATGCTAGGCTGTTCTCATCTGCGATTCCCTCCGGCGACATTCTGGCCCTTTTACTACTGCCAGCCCTGAAGGAGGCTGACACCCTCACGGTCCCCCTCAGTCACTCCCAATATCCCACCTGGGCTGCCCAACAGCCCTGCCTTCGTGCACAAACTCTGCCCTAGATTACCCAGCCCACACTCATGTTAGATTTACCTGCAAAGCTTTTAGAAAATACTATGGTCGGGCTCCTCCCTAATCAACTAGGTCAGAATCTTTATGAATTCTTCAACTGATTCTTTTGCTAAAATCTAGGTTCTGGGGTTTTCTTACTTTTCCTGCCTTTTTTCAATAACACTTACTTGTCTGTGTCTCATTCTTTCAAACCCTATTCCCTTCCAGGGCAAAATTCATACATTAAATTGCTACGGTAGACAAATAAAATTGCTTATCCTTACTAAGTACAAGAGAAATGCAAATTTAAACAATACAGTAGACCTTTTCACTTACTGATAATGTTTTAAGATATTTAACTCCTGGTAGCCACGACTATGGTAAAACATGCAGTTTGATATACTATTGAGTAAGAACAAACTGATACATAATTTCTAAAAAAACAATTTCACCTATGTTAAGACATTTGAGAGCTCAAACCCATTGACTCAGAAATTTCACTTATTTGAATTTATTCAAAGGTAATGGTAAAATATATGCAGAAAAATTAATTATAGGAACCTTCAGTATTGCATTATTTATAATATCAAAAGTGAGCTTTTAAAAATGAAATGAAACATTTAATAATAATGGGATGATTGAAGATATAATGGTCTACCCACACTATGAAATATGTAATTATTAAAAGTTACATTTATAAAGATAAGATTAAAGCAAATATGCTTTAATATATTAACAGTTAAAACAAAATACAGAATTGTGCATATAAAGGTATATGTATAAAACCCATAAACTTAATATGTGAAATATCGAGTGGTTATCTCTGGAAGGTGGGATTATAGGCAATTTTTTATTTTCTTCCCTTGGATATTTCCTGATTGTGTCTGGCTGTTCTGAGCTAAACCAAAAATATTACTTCTATAATCGTAAGACCAAAAATATATATTTTTATTAAAAAGTGCTATAGAAATGGTCATTTGGTCTCTTTCTCTTGCTAGATAACATATTTGCACTTTTTTGGGAATTTGACTTTCATTAGGACAAAGGTTTTCCATGAGGAGAGATCTCTGGCAATTCAGATAAAGATAACTGTAGACAGAGCAGCCCTCAGCCACTCAGCCTCACTGCTGGGAGCTGCAAGCAGCCCTGCTGTTCTGCTGTGCTCAATTCCAAAAGCATTTGAAACACAGAGCCTCTCCGGCACTCACCATAGGACACGTCTTGGCTAGTGTGTGTTTGCTAGCTGTGTGCTGGTGTGAGTTGTCCCTCACATACACACATACACACACACACACTCACTCCTCTTGTAATTGGATATCTATTTGTTTCATTAAACTCAGTCAGCAGTTTCTACACTAAACTGTCCCCGAGGCCAAAAGGAAAAAAAAAAAAAAGTCAGTAATCAACGTACTACTTTCAGGTACAGAGTACCGACCTATTTATAAAAGAAAATTAAGTAAAACCGGTAATTATAACTAGCATACAACCTTTCAACATAGTCAATGAGAAATTCAATTTGCTTAAAATAATGAGATACTCTGGCAGGCGCAGTCTGTTCCCTCGCTGTTCCCAGGAGCCCCCGGATGGAAGTGAAGCCCTGGCTGACACTTGATGCTATCTGTCAGTTTATCAACTCTGTCTCAGGGTGATGTTCACGATGATTCAAGGAGGTTTGGGTAGAAAAGAGAAAGAGAAAAATCTCCTTTTCTTTTTCTTTCCCAGTTTTAGGAAACCTAGTTGGAAGTGGATTTAGATTTCTCTTCTGCACTAACTGTAAAATAATACTTCCTATGGGTTTAGTTCAGTCCCTCCCGTCCCGTTGCACTCTCAGCCACACTAAATGGCGGAAGTCTCTGAGACTCCTGTTTGGTTGGCTACTACAACCTCCTTTGCCTAAAGCTCATCTGCCAAGAATTACAGAGTTCAGATCATATAAAGTAAGGCTCACATATAGGAAAGTTGAATTAAAGAATAACAAACCAATAGCTATTGGTTGGGGGGTGTCTTTCCCTTGCTAGTTACAGGTGACCCAATCCTGATTTCATTCATTCATTCATTCATTCACTAACTAAACTTCATTGGAAACTATTAAGTGCAACTCACCATGCTAGAGGCTGGGATGGGGGAAGAGAACAAACCGTAGGGATATCAGGGTATCTCCAGATTGTAGTGGGGAGGTAGACCCATGAATGGGCTATTAAATGATTTAGAAGCATGGTGATAGGGATTTTTGAGAATATTTAGAAGAAGCACCTACCTAACCCAGCCTGGAGGATTTATAGGGAAGGGTTAGAAGAGAAGCAACAAATAATCAAGGGATAAAATCTAAAATGAGTAGCAAAGGATGAGTCAGAGGTAACTGGGCAGAGAGGAAGGGTGTTTCCAGCAGGAGGCCCAACCATGTGTAAAGGTAAAGAGGCTGGAGTCACAGGCCAATGAGCGGAGGCCATTGTTAAGATGAGGGGTGAGCCAGCAGAGCCAGCAGTGAAGGTGGGATGGAGGAAGGTGAATCAGTTGGTTTTGCTGTGTAACCACCCCCAGACTTGGTGGTCAAAAATAATAGCCGTTTTCCTTATTCATGATTCTATGAGTGATCTGGGCAGCTTGGTCAGAGACAGGTGGTCTAGAATGACCTTTCTCATACATCTGAGGCTTTTCCACCCACTAGGATGACTGAAGTGACTTCATGTGCACATCTTGGAGAAAGTTACCTTTAGATTCTTTTTTTTTTTTATGGGTAGGTCTAATACATAATTTTATTTTTATAGCGATAGTTGAGGCACAGGTCTTATTGTTAATTTATAAGTGAGTAAACTGACGCTTTGAGACATAAGGTGATTTTCCAAACCTCACTGTCCATCAAACCATTGCTGTGATAGAGTGGGACTCTTGGATCAACTGCACGTTCCACTATGTGGCAATAATAGGGACTGTCACAGATGAAATGATAAACAGGAGAGCTTACTGCTTTCAAGAAGCTTAATATCTGTTATTTAGGAGTAGTTCAAATCCCATTCAGTTGAGTCCATCAGGGATGTTCTTTTTCATCTTGTCTACTTGGATTCTTCCTGTGGAGACCAGAAGGGGTCCAGAGAGCCTCAAACCTGGGTCCCAGGCATCTTTCAAGTCTTCTCTTGCTTTACGCTTTCTAATGTCTCCATTGGCCAAAGCCTTCAGATGGCCAAGCCCACAAAGTAGGAGACCTCAGGGCACAGACGCAGGCAGGTGTGGAATGTGGCAGGCCAGGCTTCTAGCCATTCTCCACAAAAGGGGAACAATGATAGAAGGCCCCCAAGTGATATCCTGAGTGAAAGGGAGACCATCTAAAGACTGGCCATGCAGATAACTTGGATTTCAGAGAAATCATTGATTCTATGATGAAAGCTCCTTTTCTGGAGACAGACATAGGATTGAATCTTGGTTCTACCACATTCTTAATATGGGACTTTGAACAAATTTGTTGGCCTCTGCATGCCTCAGTTTTTCAATCTGTCAAGTGGACACAACAACACCAAATGCAAGTCTAGTAAGGATTCTGTGTGATGAGGCACACAGAACACTTTAGTCCAAAGCTTGTAATAAGCACTCAATGGGCATTCACCATCCTTACTTTATTGTAATCATGGATTCTCAAGTGATGACCTGGCAGCAGTTAGGACCTAGGAGTCCACATGGGAGATGATAAAGACCTGAAATGGGCAATGGTAGTTGAGGCAAGGAAGAGAGGATAGGTTTGAGAAATATGTAGGGGTTAACATTGGCTGAGCAAAAGTATTGACTGTAGATGAAACTCTAAGAACAAGTTAGACTCAACAGAGATCTCCAGATTTTCTAGCTTAGGTGACTAGGTGGACTGTTTGCTTCTAAGTGATAAAGAAGAGAGCGGGAAAACTGATTTAGAATGAAATTGATGATTTTCATGTGTGGTTAAGTGTGAAATACCCATAGGAGTGTAGGGTTATGGGCACCCACTGGATAGACACTTTGAGTTTAGTTCAAGCTAGCCATGCCCACGGCAGGAGATGGGATAGCATGAAAGAAATTCTGGCCATTCCATAAAAGGACACCACCACCACCACCACCACCCCCCCCCCGCCCCTTGAAAGGAGCTAAACTCAGGTACCTGGAAGCAGAGAAGACCAAGGTCAGCCAACAGAGACAAGGGAAAGAGGAACAGAATTTTGCTTCCCCCAGAAGGAAGCAACAACCCAATATTGATCCAAACAAAGGCACTTTAGATTCCCAGTCAAATGGTGAGACTGTCACGTCAGCAGTTGGGAGGAAGAGAGGCACATGGGTTTGCTTGAGAATCACAGAACCATGACTAGGGTGGGGGCGTGGGATACCAAGTTGGTTCTTTCAGGAATTCTCCCAACTCTTTCATCAAGAATCTGGGGGAACTAGAAGATTCCATCTCTCACTCTGGAAGAGGCCAGAACATCTTCTAGGCAGAAGAGATTTCAGAGGGTGGACTGGTTGCTCGTGCTAGGACCATGGAGGGATGGCTTCAGACAGCATATGTGTCTGGAAGCTCTGGACTTGAACATATATAGGCAAAATTAGAGTATAGGCCAAAGCATCTTCAAATAGTGACCCACTAAGTCATTAATTCTTAAACTGATGCCAACCATGAAGCATCTTGCCATGCAAATGTATGTTACATAAAATTACCCATACCATTTCAGGATGTGTCTAAGACTTTTTAAAGCTTATTCATGGAAAAGCTATAGGTCTGAGGACCAGAGCTAAGAACGTAATGTAGAGAAGAGGTAGGAGGGAGCAGCTGTCATGGGGAGCGGAATCCTCACTCTGAAGAGTGGTGCTGAAACGCATCAGGGCAAAGACACAAGGTTTGTGCTATTTAACCATGAGGTCCCCAGAATGACTCAAAAACTGGGTAAGAACACATTGAGGACAGTTGGGAGAAACCATCATTTCTGCTCCATCCTGGTATGGTGGGTACTGAAGCTAATAGGACTGACCCTGGTGAAAAAGTGAGGCTCTGGGAATTGGAAAGAAAATATTCCAATTTCTACCTGTTTCAAAAAAAAAAAAAGAAAAAAGATTCAAGCATTCCTTATAAGGTTTACATTGAAAGAGGGATTTAGGGAAGTTGATTTTCACTTTCTGGGTTTAGAACCGACTGGCAGGGCCTCCCACTCACCCTCTGCTTGGTCTCAGAATTGCACGTGTGGCTTGGTGTTCTTTCAGAGGACATTGTGTATGTGAAGCTTGGGTCTGCTCTGCTGCGGTGCATGGTCAGTGATCTTTGCAGAAGGAGACTCAGCAGCTACTACAAAAAGCGCAGGCGTCCCATGGGGTAGCGGACAGTTCTGTATTACAGAGCATTGAGGCAGTGTAAAGGACAGAGTCTGGGGTCCTCTCGAGCCACTGAACTTCTGCCTGTTTTAAGCAGCTGTGAGTCTCTGGTGTGCATCCACCCAGCACCTGGTGTCTGCAGACTTGTCATCTCTTGTTCTTCACGCACATTTTTGAGGAGAGGGGAACCCCAGCCTCGGCTCTTCTTTCTACCTCCTCTTGAGTATCGCCCACCCTTTCTTCTCTTCAGGCTGAAATACAGCATGGAAAGGTACTGGGCAATTGAGAGATTAGGGCTGTGGGTTTGCAGCCTCTGCGAGTGGAGACTGGCCCTCCACGGGCAACTGTCTAACTTCTCAGAGTCCTCCCACCACTCTTTCCACCTTCTCAGCCCTCTAAGCCATGGCGGTTCCTCAAAGCTCATTCAAGAGACCAACTTTTCTGATAAACCAACCACTAGCAAAGCACCAAAACTACACTCCAGCCTTCCCAGTTACAGTCACTTGTTTGGTTGACCCAGAACATTCTCTAGTCAGACAAGAAATATCACAAGCCAAATTCAACTCCCCCCACCCTAACACCAAATTTAAACCCTTTGCATATGTTAATGAGGGATATACAGAAACGGATCCCTGGTAACTTAAATTCTGGACGGAGATAGGTGACTCAAACTTAGAGAAGAAGAAGCCTGTGGGTGAAGATCTTGCTTGTGCAAATTCAGCCACGTGTCACTAGCCGTGTTAAACTGAATGACAGAACACTGGAAATGCCATTCGGAAAAATCAGACCACTTCTTAAAGAAGCTTTGAGGATAAATAGAGTTTTTGTCTAATACACCAAAACTTTGCAGAGATTAAGCTGAAATAGCGCACAACAGTAAGAGGCGGGCGGAGTATTCAAAGGTTTGTGTTGAATAATAATGACAAACCGCCCTTCTTAACGTATTCCAGCAGGGCACCAACATGGCATAGAAAACAATGCTAATGACCAAAAGAACATTTTGTGTATTTCAGTAAAGGTTTTCTATAAAATCGTTCAGTATTACATAATTATAATTAAGTTGAAAGGGCCACCGTGGGATACACAGTACTCTATAAAATCCTCTTGATTGATTCCATGTTAATGCCAAGATTGGACAAGTGAAGTCCAGTAGCATTATCAAAATCTCACGGCAAGCATCCCATCCCTCTCTCGCCACGTGCCTGAGGTTTCACAGTCTTTCTCAAGTGCTTATTGTTATGACCCTAAGGCTTGACTATAGATAAAGCAACACATTCACCCAGTGAAATATTTTCTCTTAAATATTCCCGACCGCATCCCAAAAGAAAATGGTATGTGGGATTAACACATATTATTCCTCAATAAAGCCCAGTCATGAGCCCTTTGTTTGAATGAATCTACCCTAGGAGAGACTTTTTGTTCACGGGGGGGTATCATTTATCAGTACACTATTTTCTAGTTGAAAAGGAACCTTTTAGGCCTGGATTAAAAAGCATTTCAAATAATATTTTCTCTTAAGCTAATAGGAACCTGTGTCCAAAGACAGTAGGGGTCCTAAAGAGAGAGAAACCCATCTACAGCATTTAATTCCAAATCTTATCTTCCCCCCAAATAGTGAGCATGAGGTGCTAAAATGGCCAAAATTGTGTTCTGGAACCTCAGGTCGGTAAGAATAAAGTAGGAACATGTTTGTTACACATGGCGTCAGCTCCTCCTCAGGAAAGGCAATTGATAGATTTATGTCACTCATTCTTCCTTCAGAGGGTCTTTCTAAAACTTTTATCACAGTTTTTCAAGGACTTGGCTGTGGATTATCTGCCAGAGCCATGATTCATGTTGAGCAGTTGTAAAACATCAACACTGAAATGAGAAACCCCAGCCCTGCGTCAAAGGTCACCTTGCGCAGCAGGTGTGTCCAGCGGCCAGGGCTTCTGCCTGCAGAGCACCCTGGTTATGGACCAGCTTGTCCCAGTTACAGGGACACAACACATACGCATGCTGTTCAGAAGGTCTGCCTATCTGCACAATACTGTGGATGTTCTTGAGATTTGACGATTGCAACTAAAGAATTCAGATACGTTGGTCATTCAGTGGAATTTTGTCATCTTTTGGCAAATCAAGGGCTGATTTTTAAATTTGGAAATAACTTGGCATTTTGCTCCTCTTTCTTCCCGTATGACTGTCTTTGGGCCTGATTTTTTTTTTTTTTTTTTTTTTTTTCTTCCCAGTTTTGGCGGTGGCCGGGCTCAAAGCTGCCACCCCCAGTATATGGGGCCAGGGCCCTACTCCTAGTGCCACAGGCACCACCCTGAGCCTGATTTTTAAATGCATTGGTGAGAATTATTATTAACTAACATAAATGGTAAAAACACTATAGAAAAGCCATTAAGAGCAATGGCTTTTGAAGAGACTTAGATTGGAATTTTTAGCTCCATCGCTTATAAACTGTGCCTAGGGCCTGTCACTTAACTGCTCTGAGATTCAAGTTCCCTGTCTTATATGTTGATAAAAAGGGGATCATATTCCTCTAGTGGTGTGGATGAGCTGAAATTGCCCGATGTACTAAAAGCAATTACCACGATGCTGGGCTGAGAATATGCATTCAGTAAACATTAACAATCTTTGTGTTTACTAGCAACAGACAAAGTCATTTTGTAAAGAACATATTCTCAGCTCCTACCATTACAAGTGCCCATCAAGACTGTAAAAGTACGTGAGGTAGGTAGTAGGAGAAAAGTTAGTATTGAAGCTAATGGATAATACAAAGGATAAAATGGAAGAGAGGCTTTAAAAGGGTGAAAAGGTTATCACTCTGCTCTTTGCTGCCAAACCACCTGTGCCATGTTTTATTTTTTTTGCTGTCTCTTGTTTCATCTCTGCCTCCCTTCTTTGAATGCCTTAATGCCCAACCTTCTGCAGAAATGCACTTCTACATCCCCACCAGCTATTAGCAGCTACTGTGGCCGGGATTAAGGAGCACCCACAAGTCTGTCATCAGGAAAACACAGAGGAAGTCCTGCATCCCGAGAGGGGGTGTTTAGACAGAGGAAACCGCTGGATGAGAGGACTGAATGGGAGTTCGCAAACTTCCATCGAAAAGTTAGTTTCTCATTTGGCATTGGTAGAGAGTCAGTTGCCAAAATCTATTTTAAAAACTTCTTCTTAGGAGCCTGGTCTGTCTCTGAAGAGGTTTTGAAGATCCAGGGATTGTTTGTACCAACTTGCCATTCTCCTATTTATTCTTTTAATGGGAGGCATTAAAATGATTTTTGTTTAACATAGTTTTAAGAGATGTCATTTGGATAGAAACAGCAATACGGAAGTTACCTGCAGGGTGGTGATATTTGTAGCCATGAAAACAAAGAAAATCCCAAAGGGAGAGAAGCAGCAGGAAATGTGGGTACAGAACTTGCGGGGAATCTTCTGTTCAGTTGAGGGATATGAGGAGAGGAGACAAGCCTGGAAGGCTGAGACTTAGAGAAAGAACTTCTGTGTATTTGGCACATGAAACAAGCTGGTGAGTGGGGGAGTTGAGCAGAGGTTTTCAAAGTTATTTTAGATACCGATCCTCCTTCTGCAAGGATTTTATGTCAAATAGAAGACTTAAACCAACAAGAGCAAGCCAGTGGGTCACAGTAAGTGGCAACTTTTAAGCATTTCATAGACACTCATTTCAATCTTTCCCGACCCTGTGAAATAGGCCTTATTTATTACTCCCATTTACAGATGAGTGAACTAGAGCCTGGAGAAGTGAAGTAACCTGCTGGAGGTCACGTAGTCAGTAAAGGGTAGAGCCAACATTAGGATTCAGAAAGCTTGACTCCCAAGATTAGAAGGGTCTGGGGAAATTTTGCTGGAGGAGAGGAAGAATAGCACCTGGCCTTCCACAGGCCCCAGCAGCAGCCGGGCCAGGAGAAAAGGGGACGAACCATGGTTCTTCCATCGTTACATTGCTCAGTTCCAAAAGGTTCAGCCGACATCCAGCTCTGAGATCCCCCTTCCTTCCTCATTCTTTACAACTTACCGGGGTTTTCATTTCCCTCTAAAATCTCATGAAAGAGAATCTCAGCTTCCCCATAGGGCTTCAAACCAAATCTCAAAGAGAAAAAGAACAAAACAAAACATCCCAAGGGGGGGTCAGGAGAAATGGAAGTCATTGCTGTATTGGCAGGGAAAGCAGGGATGGGAGGACTTCAATGGTGCTGTAAAAATCATAGCACATCCCCAGCACGGGATATAGGGTTGAATCAGGAATCAGGAAGAACTTTCGAAAATTCAAATCTGGTGCAGTACAAAAGCACACACGTCTGGTGAAGGGGAAAAGAAAGCAGCATTCTAGAACTGTGGGCCGGGAAAGCCTGTACAGAAGGGAGGGCCTATTTAAACTACAGTTGGCTTTTCTTCCAAACATTCTGTCTCTAACTTTTTAAAGGCCTAATTTGCTGCTTTATGAGTTTAAGGAAGAGCCCATCTGTGTTCTGCTCTATCTTACAAACAAAAAAATCCAACTTAGCTCCTATATGTACCATCCCTCGAGTGATTTAAGGTGAGCGTTTGGTTACTTTCTTCCAAGGAGTGGCAGTGACACCCACACAGGGCCTCCTGTGAACTTCTCAAGCCCATGCTGAACTTGACCAGTTTTATAAAGTCATTGGACTCTGGCCTCCGGTCTGGGTTGCTAAAATACCAAGGCTCACTCTTAAACTCATGTGTGCTCCTGATAAACAGTGACATTTCCTGCACACAGTAGGAACTCAATCACTTTAAAATCAATCAGAATTCATGGTGCAGAGGTGTCGTCCGTCAGGTCCACGAGTTACACAGGCAGTGCGTGTCTTAGCACACCAACCACGTTCTCAGCTTGACCGCTTAAAAAAATCAATCCGAACTGAATTGCTTTAGAATAATATTATGGTCTGGATAAGGCAAAATCAGCAGATACTAGGGCTTTTGACGATCCTTTATATTTAGGTAAATTAATTTCCATTCTGGGGGGGGGGCAACCTTTTTTCTTCTCTGCTGCAAATTGAAAGAAGAGTTGCCTTGGGCCACGTATTAAATACACGAACACTACTGAAAGCTAATGAGCAATAAATAAATAAATAAATAAATAAATAAATAAATAAATAATCTGTGCATACTTTTCCTGACATCTAACATCACAGATAGATAAAACAGCCCTCAAATAATCAACATGCAGCCCACGGGGCATAGGTTAGACACCCTGAGTGTGTACTACACACCAAATTGTGGACTTGGTGATGAGATTTTCAGTACTGTTGAATATAACTTCAGCAATGAGGCCACCCCTCCGATGCTAGGGAGAGATACTTTTATTTTGTTTTCTAACACGATCCTTAGCTATTTTTTAATTGATTGGCCCTTAATGAATATGCAGACGTTTCTAAACTATACATGAGAGCAACAGGAGTTGGTTTTTCATTTTTGACAACTGGTCACCAAATGAGGCCAGGAATGGATAAACCATGGCTGGGTAACTCTCAGATACCTCTTCCTGTCTCTTCCTAACTGATAATCTTTGGGGATTGGGAGCCGTCTCTAACACGACGCTGAGAGTGTGCCTACCTAGGACCTCGGAAGGCACAAAGAGGGAACATGCATTTAAGTTCAGAAATATCTCGGGTTGCATTTGTACCTTTGCCAAGGAGTTATAAAGCTGTTCTTATACCAGTGCTGTCATCAAATTACTCAGTCCCCATAAATCCTCAATTCCATTTCCTATTATTTCTAACTAAAAGAAGAGTCAGATAAATGTTTTCATCTTGAAACACCTGGTAGAGCTCTGTCGGATGGAGAACTGGAAATCCAGCCTTGGAGGAAGGCTTAAATCTATTTTAAAGCAATGTTAAGTGTACTGAGAAGGCCCAAAATAGCTCTGTGCAGTTTCAAAATGAGAAAAATAGCCAAGAGGACAATGAACTGGAGGTAGAATTATTTTCCATATATTTTGCAAATCCAGGCAATGCATTCTCCATTCAAACCACAAAATGAATGAACAGCCTGAGATAAAGGCTCAAATTGCTTTTACCTTGGGGCCACTGCCTTTTGCCTCTTGGGAGGCATTTTAATTTAAACTCTCTTCTTGGTTGGGAAAAGTAGGGAGGAGGTGGAGCTAATTATGGCAAAAGTAGATTTCACCCCTAATCTCGTCATCGGAACTAGTTTACATGAGAATGTGAAATATTTTACTTTTTACAAGAATCTATTCTCCTTCTAGATAACATAAGGATAAAGATTTTTTTCTCTAACAGTCCACTAATGAACGAACCTCTAGGTCTTTCGTCCTACTACAGAAAGTGCTCAGATCTCTTAATGCTGAAACACACTCCAAGGAAGGAAGCAGTGTTTAGGATATTCTCTCTCTCTCACACACACACACACATATCTTTAAGAAAAAAATAAACTTTAACTTACTAATATTCATGATGTAAGTGATAAATGTTGAAATACTTCAGAAAGAATATTAAAACATTGTTTAGAACACTTACAAGTAACTAACTCTTATAAAGGAAAACAAATTAGCATAAAGTGCTACATATATATATTTAACTTTTTTGCTGTAGTTCACTAGGAATAAATGAATCAAATGTTCTGGTCAAAAAGAAGTTTGATGGCTACAGAGGCTTGACCAAAAGGATAAAACATGTTGAAATTATTAGATTCAGTGGGTTTACCTCTGGGAGCAAAATGGCTTCTAAGATTCCTCACAGTAGTAGCATTAATAATAATAATTCTCAGAATCATTCTATAATTTATGTTCAGTAAGCCAAGAAACAAACATGAGTACTTACGGAGGAAAAAAAATCATTTATTGCATTTACTTAGCTGTTTTTTCTACGTAGGTCTATTTTAAGAGATTTTGCTACAAATACCTACCAGTTCTAACCAGCATCCAATCAGCAAAACAGACATTTCAATCAGATAACAGAGGGGGGAAAAAAGTCAAGCATGTCTGTCTTTTTCATTGTCACACAAACATTTTGTTCAAATTATTACCGATGTGCATAATTTAACCTCGTATAAAAAATTGAATATTCTTAATGTCTATCTCTTTATGTCTTATGGCACTAAAATTCCTATCCTCCTAAAAATACTATTACAAATAGAAATACATAACCCCTACTGTAGAATGAAGCTTGTAGAGTTTCCATATGGTCCAGAAACCTTCTGTCTTGAATCACCCCTAATGTGATTACTCTTTTGGCTAACTTTCTGGTCAAATCAGAGTACGTGGTTGATCCCATGGTTTACCACATAGTCAGACATGAAATGAGCTTAAAACATTGTCTGGGCCATGCCATAGCCAATGTAATTGCGTTGTCCATGCATGGTTACACTGCAAGACATTCAGGAAATGAAGATCACATGTATTTGCACTAATATTCTGTAAAACTCTGTTGCAAGAACATAGGGTCACATCAGTTATGTGAAAAATAGCGAAGTCATTTACCAAGTAGAAGGCATGCTTCTGGAAGGCTTCTTTTAATCACTCCAAGGACCTTACTTCAGAAAGCAAATACAACAAATTGTTTAGAACAGCTCTGCAGCCCAGGAGATTACTAGCCTGCAAATGTGAGCCAGAAAGCATTTGCATCATGTCCCTGAAAGGCCTGATCTATGCTGAGTGTTCTGCCAACATTTCCAGAGCTATAAGTCATTTTACAACCCCAAATGTGGCTCCGAATGTTGAAAAGCACTGGTGTTGTGTTTTATTCTATGTTCCTTCACATTGCTTTCTGTTCCAAACCCTTCTGTCCCTTTTTAAAACCAAGTAAATATGGCCTTGGTTTTCAGAGATAAACAAAGGGGCCTCCAGGAGTTGGTGGCTGCATTGAATTCTACAAGTTAGGGCACATTTGATGGGATATCCACAGCAGGAAGCTATCTGTATTTCACTGAGAAAAATGTGACTGAGGAGACTTGATCAATTTCACTCTTCGGAGTTCTCTGAAGAATTTAGGCTGTCACGGAAAATTCACTGGACAGAGAGGAAAAAAAAAAAAAGATGTTTTGGTGTTGGTCCTGTAACTAAAGACAATTACCTGAACTCTTTAAGGGTGAATGTCCTTTGTAAATTAGCATGGTATGAGTAGCCCATGGTTAGCCAAGGATGAGCTTTGAATTGGATATAATTTTCTAGCGATAAATTAAGAGTCAGGCACCATGGCGACTCCTGGGGCCATCAGCACATATTTTCACAAGTCACGGGGCATTGTTACAGTCACACAACAGAAAATTAACAAACATTGTATGGGGTTGAAATCAACAAACTTGGTTTCTTGTAACATGTTCTAACCACTGAGATTTTGGTACAATAAATGGCTCCCTTTTTGAGAAATACTTTAAAGCTCTCTGAAGTTCCTAAAGTAAAATTAAAATATTGAAATACTAGTTTATTGGATAGAAATGGCATAAGCTAACTAGGATAAAGCAATTTTGTAAAGGGATTGCATATATTTCTTCATTTGTCTAGAAAAGATAGATGGTTTTCTAGAAAGATGTCATGATTAGAGGAAAGCAGATCAGGGTTTAAGTCTAGGCCTATTAAGAACAAACTGTGTAACCAAGGGTAAGGATACGGCTCACCTTTTTCTGAAGTTATTTCTAGGCCAACAGTCCCATAGCTATTTTCATTAAAGGGGAAACCAAGGAAAAATATTACCCGAGATGGTCTTTTAAACACCACAATGGTAGTATGCACCCTCCATAAATATTCAAAAGCTATTTAGTGACGGAAGCTGATCCCAGACCGAGAGTAATTTTGTGTCCTTACTCTGTTTACAACCTTAGTAATAGTCCTAACACTGAAATATTCAACAAAGATTTCTCATCAACCAACCACTTGAAATGAACAATGGAAGTGCTCTTTGGTGCACCTCATCGTGAGTTTTTGTTTAGATCTTTCATTTTTAACAGTGTTACAATTTATGTATGTAAAGAGAAGATAAAAAAACATAGGAGATGACAGCAAAACGAGCTCCCTGGTAGCCTAACAAGATGCCTGCCACAGAAATTGTGACTTCCATTTGTAACTTATAGGTTCAAACCACAAGGAGCAAAAATTACAGGTTTATTCTTTGATCTCCAAGACAATTCTGAAATGTAGCAAGTGGTTTTCATTCATCCCAATGTGTTCCCTAAAACCCAATGGTATCAAAAGAAAAATATGGTAAGGAAGGGGTGAAGCGGAGGAACATGACTAACTCTTTCTCTATTTTTAGAACAAGACCATTAGGTAAATTTTCTTCCTCAGATGCAAGATTTCAGGGGAGAAGCGTAGAAGTGGATCCTTCAAAACTAGAGAGTGCATCGCTTTCAGTAAGGTTCAACTATCACTCAGGATCACTCAAAATGGGAGTCCAGGCAGGAAAGCAAAACACGATCCTGGTTTTGTGAATCTTAATAGTAGAAAGTTCTAAGTATTGGTTGAGTAAAGCCAAGCATGTATTATGACCTCGGTTACGTCCATGGAATTACATAGAAGATATCTGAATTGGGAGTTTCCAGCTTAAAGTAGCTGCTTGATTTAGACGAGAGAAAACATTTTTGAATACCACGTGTGTTTGCCTCAAGACAACCAGATTGATACTGGTCCAGGGACCCCAAATCATTCATCCTCAGTGACTGTTCACTCCTTTAGGCAAAGTAACATCCTGCACTCGATGCATCCACAGGGCACTCAGTTAACTCCAAAGACAAAATTGGGTGCTGTGGATGCCCCTGTGGTTCCATCTTAAGAGTTCATGGGGTTGGATGGCTCTGGCAACCAGACTATTTTTTGACCTTTAATGGGTGTGCTTTAAGGAAAGATTGGAAACTCTATTGAGGCTGCATTAGAGGCAGCAGGGAAAATGTCTGGATGAATTAAACACAAATGAGGCCTGACCTCCTATAAGCAATCTTTTCCCGGCTCTTCCTGCCTCTTCCAGCCTCTCCCCAGCCCCACACCTTGCTTCACGGCTAGGTCCAGCCTCAGATGGAAACCAAAGAGATGGCATTATTTAAAGAGTCTCAAAGTTCCTACTGTGCCAAATATATTCCTCTGTTGTCTGGAATTCCTCAGCAAACAGCAGCAATTCTTACCCAGAACTAGCTATCTGGGTGAGAGCTACCTGGAATAGAACTTAGAAGAGCTTATAAAAATGTAGCATAGGGAACCAGGGTGGGAGCTGTTCTTTATCTAGAAGAGATGGAACCTGGCTTCCCTGAAAAGTGTGGGTATAAATATGCTTTTGAATCATCAGGCTTAGAATTTAAAACTATAAATGCTCTGGGGGGAGTGGGAGGAAGAAGGATGTGGCTGTAATTTATGGCCAGGGTTAGAAACACCTGCCTCAAAGGGCCGGGATGAAAGGCAGCCTCCTCACAAATCATCCTCCCTGAGAGAAACATTGCTCCTTCCTGCCTCAGTGGTGATTCCAATCACATTCTCTTACCATTCAATGACAGTCTAACCTGAGTGTGTTCATCTAGTCTTTTATGCCCTGCTTATGTTCCAGGGCAGAGAACTAAGTCTGCAGAGGAAAACCGGGTGTTCCCTAAGGTCACACAGGTCTGCTGGCAACAGATAAAGCTCAAATTCCATTATTTTATTTCTGATCCAGCGTATGTTCTAGTCTGCCACCACCACCACCACCACCACCATCCATTTGTTTGTTTCTCACCTGATTGCATGGATATTCCAAACTAGCACCCCAGTCTAATAAGCTGTATGAAGGCTGGAATGGAAAAGTGGTGTTAAGTACCTAAAGCTATGTTTGGAATATAGAAAATGGTTAACAAATGCTCCCTTCAGCAAGGCTTCTTAGTCCCACCCGTGGGGCGTGTCCCAGTGGAAGTCTTTGCACAGCCCTGAGAAGGTCCTGGTCGGAAGCCAGAGTGGGGCTGGGGGAGGCAAGAGGCTGGATTGTAGAGGAGTGAAAAGTGCAGCGGCAAGGAAGTTAAGGAAAACTTTGCACGATCAGCTCTGTCCCTGACAATAGAGTCAATAGATTCTTCTAACAGAGGATAATCAGCTCCCCAAATCCCCTTAAGGGACAGATGGGATGTAGGAGTTGAGAACTCTATTCAGGGAGTGCAGTAACCACATTAGATACTATGGTTTTAGCCAACTCGCCCAACTGGCTTGTGATTCAGGTCTCTCCATCTGCTAATGTGCTAAAATAATAGGCCTCTCCTCTTCTGCACCGCTGTGCCTCGCAGACACACTCCAAGGGGCACTCTGCAAATATCTCGCATGGATTCAAAACTATCCCAGGTCCAAGGAGCCCACTGGCTAAGCGCAATGGTTAAGGAGAAATTAATTTTAACCTTTGTACCCCCTGAGTTTCTGCAGCCCTTTCTAAACGTAAATATTATTTTCAAAGGTACAATTGATCCGGAAGCTATTTATATGGATCCATATATTTTGCTGTGCATCCTATCAATTAAGATAAGCAGTTCAGGCTGAAACACCCTTTGCTATTTTGATCAAAACCAAAAGACAGCAACACAATGAACCTTGCTTCTCTGCAGTTACGTAAGCTCTATCAAAGTGAACCCACGACCAGCTTGATTGAATGTGCCACAACCCCCAGCATTACTAATTAGAGCTGTGTCTTTAAGATATGCGTCGTTTAAAGAACTGCAATAATCTTCCTCCATAAGCAAAGTTACATTCTGCACATTCTCTCTCCCTTAAGGCTTCCTTAAAATGATGCCAGCTCTGAACAGCACGATTTTTCATTCTAAATTTTAAAACATGTAAAAATTATCTTATTCTGTGAGTGGCTTTGTAAAGTTTATGGAAGTTACAATTTGAGGGTGGTATTTTTTTTTTTTTTTAAGAAATGACATTTTTTGATGGTTCGTTTAAAATGATTGTTGCTTCAAGATGTTTTCCCTAATGTGAGAGAACTTAAAAATCTTAAATTTAGCTTTAGAGAGACTTACGTGTTCTTTGAGATTCAAGGTTAGAAGTTTGAATAAAGTAGTTTTTATTTTATTCAGTTGCGCTTAACTTACAGGAGACTGTGTTTTCATGATAATGAGGGTTTTTGTCCATATAATATCCCAAAAGTTAACAATATATTCAGCAAGATCAATAAAAATAGTCGAACCTGCGATTTGATGGGGATGAAGCAAACAAGTAAATTAGCTCAATTTCTCACTTTTAAACCAGTTGAGCTCTTGGGAGGAAGAGATGGTGGAATTCTGGGTTGAGAAAAGAGAAAGCTGATGATACACTCAAAATGTACTTTTCACAGAGTGTTACACAAATGAAGGGAACTAGAAACGACATGACCACCCAGGGCCCCAGGACTGAGTGACTTTCTACCTTTTAGGAAAGGGAGAGTGTTGGTTGAGCAATGATTCTAGAGAAAGTACTTCCTATGTTCTACTATGATCCAGCTGTGGTGTGAGTTGGAAATGAGAAATTGAAAAACGCCCATGCTGGGCCAACTCAGCTATATCCTGTGTGTCCCCTGGGTTATTGCATGGGTGAAAATGGACAGCTGCTGTCCTCATGGAGACATGGCCAGAGCCACGAAGACAGCCCAAGGTCTCTACAGCCCACCCTAACTTTACTGAGTGACTTAGAGAGGGTTCTGTAGCAGGTGAGCCCCTCTAGGGTCTAATCCTCCAAAGCCCGTAGAGACATGGCACCTTCACTCACCCCAACTTCTATGACCAGGCTTTACATCACTCTGTCATTCCATTTGACTTTTTCATCAGTGAGCTGCAAAGATGTCACCTCCAATAAATTTACCTCGACAAAGCACCTGAAAAAGTGATGCCATTGTCACCTTAGTAATGGCTTTGACAATCCATAAGTCAAAAACACTTGAAACCATGACACAGTTGTAATAAGCCATATGTGTAACAACATGCATAGCTGAGATCACTTCAAATTACGACAAACAGCCCTAAAAATCCACCATGATTGAAAAGCTCCTTCCCCGAAAAGTCAATGTTATCTTTGTCCTTGTCTAACTTGATTTGCTCATTTAGCAAGAGATTAATGACAGTTGAGTCCAGAGGCACATGAAGACTGGTAATTATATACAAATGCTCAAGTATACACACACACACACACACCCCCTCTCTAGATGCGTAGACAGATAGAAATGTATAAAATCTTCTTACCTTTTCATATTCTAACAAGCTAAGACAAGCTATTTGTCACAAGACAGACTAAGCAGGAATGTGGCATCACCCATCATAACTGGGGAAAGGGAGGAGGCGGAGATGCTGTACTCATCCGTAGCATTATCTAAACACTTAATAAGACTCCATGAAGATCTGTGATTTCAGCCTCATACGTAGTTAATTTTAGGAGAAAAAGAATCACCCTATCTACTTGTTATGGCATAATGTAGCAAATGTAGCAGAAATAATCATTTGGCAAAATGAAAATTTCCCTTTGAGTTGACTTGTTGCTATATTAGGCAGACCCACCCATAGAAGTATGACTGTGGCTTTGATCCAAATTATGGTCAGTGGTGTTTCCATTTAAAAAAAAAAACAAACAAAAAAAAAACTACAGAAAGACCAGATTGGGAATTGGCAAAAAAAAAAAAAGCTTTATGGGTAAATCAATCAAATCTAATCATATATTCCATCTTTAATTTTTAGTCACTTTCCTTAGAAAATGGTGAAATTATAAACTTTTCTATAGATTGTGCGAAGAAAGGGAAGCCTGAAGGAGAGAGGAACCAGACTTGTAAATAAATGAAGATTCTAATCTCAGATCTGTTGCTAATTAGCTGGGACCTGAAGCATCCTTCCCCCAAATAATTGTGAAGAACTCTGCTAGATGCAGGGACATACAGGCCAGAGAGAGAACACAAATTGTTGTGATTAACAGAGACAGATCTCTGAAGAAACAGGTGACTTATTCTTTCTGGCCGAAGGGTGCAAAGTTCAACAGATACTACGGGGAAGAAAGTGGGAGGCGGAGGCACAGCCTCTTCCTCCAGGCCTCCACAACGTCTTTGCAGTAATGGGTTCGTGCTGGATGCCCTTCTTCCTGCTAATACTGTGATATTCTTTGTCCTATTCCATGTGCTCTCATTTGGGGCCAACACGTCTGACCAATTTGGAAGTATTTGCAAGGGCAGACCCTTCTATCAGGCCCTACTGACTTAGCTAAGGTGACTGGTCTCTTCATCCCCATGAAAAGCCTACTTCTCTGCCAATAAAAGGATGACCTAGCGTAAGAAAGGTCATGTTGATGTCTGAATTGTGGCTGGACATCTCAGGCCACAGTCAGATGAGTGCAATTGTTTCCATCACCGAGTTAGCAGAGAGTGACAGATTTCAGAATGAGAAAATACAACCCCAGTGCAGTTAACCCCACAGGGTCTCAGCACAGAAAGCGGACGTTCAGAGCTAGAAACCCCTCGCTCAGTCACTTCTAAAAGCAGGGTTTTGTTTGTTTGTTTGTTTTTTCCAGTATTTTCCTCCCCACCAATCATGAAACAAATGTCAAGTGGAATTACAGAGGGAGTTCTTTCTCTTGATACTGACATCGAGGGTAGGCTATGTGGGCAAATGGAATATGACTGTTCCTTGACAACATGAGGCTCAGAAAATATCAGAAAGCAGAGTGAGTTTAAAATGGGTATTTACATATAATATCCATGCATATTTACATTTAATATCATATTGGATTTAATTTTATTACTTTCCGGAAGGCAATTGGGAGAAAAATAAACACAGTGGAATGTTATCGGCATGCAAAATCAATATGATAATCGCATGGCTGATATAAACTCATAAGAAAACGCTCCTGACATTTCATCGGAGCTTCTTAATTTACTATTTACAAAGTCTGTGTGAAATGATATAGTAGTTTTATTCTTTAATTATGGAGATGGCAGAATGTAACAGATTCCTGACTTCTCCCTTTAATTACTATTAGCTTGCTCTCAAATTGTTGAATGCAAACACATATAAGTTGGTCCCCTGTTAGATTTTGCCCTGGCTTGTATTTAAAATAACTTATAATCCTTTCTGAAAAATGCTCTGAAAGAAAAAGGCTTTTCCTCTCCAATATGTGGACTTGTATTATGAGTGATAAGGGAACACAGGGGTATGATTATGGTGAGATAATCACAGAGCAAAATAAAAACGATGCATTGGGGGACTTTAACCTCCCCCAAATTATTATTCATCTCGCCAATGTCCCTTAGATATAGTGCTCCTTCCTGTAAGGTGATAAGCACTTTTGGAAATAAGGGCTGAATTTTTTTTTATTATGTTCAATGTCTGTAATTTTTAAATGGCATTATTTGGACTAGCAAGTGAATAATACAGGGTAAGGCAGAATGGGGGCAAACAGATGCTTTGGCCGTCTCCCCAGCTAGCAGAAAATTCATGAGAGTGAGCCATCACCAGAGTAATGTTTGTGGAAAGAGCACTGGGCCTGTGTTTCTAGTCATTTGGATTGGAGGATCTGGGTTAACTAATCTCTGAGGTTGATTAGGTTTGCCAGATGTCTCCTTCCTACCCCATTTTCTCTTTGGTAATTTTAACAATTTTTACTATGCTCTTGGATTTAACATCGATTAGATGTCTGTTAGCACTCCTACTCTGCCAGAGTGGTAGAAGAATACCCCCCACTTACCCATTTTTCCATTTCCTTCCAAATAAGTGATCCTCCCAACCCCTGGGACCCAGGCCCCCACTGTAAAGTAAGCCAGCAATTGCCATAGGCAGTTTCTTCACAGTTGTTTTTCTGACTTCAAAGGCAGATTTGCTTCATGGCAAATAGCTCCATTTAAACAAAACAGAAGTTATAAAACTCCACCGTCTCTCCCAGCCTGATCTTGAGTGATTAACATTCCCTACAACTCCACAGAGGCTGCCTTGCAGAACTCAGCAAGGGAGAATTGATTGGGTCACTTATTCACGAATAAAAATGAACAAGGTGCCAGCCCTGTTGACAGGGAGAGATGAGTCCAGCCTTATCTCCGTGTCGTTGACCCTGCCTGTTGCTATCACACTGTTAAGATAAAGCAGGTTGCCCAGGTTTTTAAGCCACTGATTGGAAGCTGGGTAGTACATTCAGAATTTTCTCTCTGCAAGTATTGGCCAGAGCCCAAACAAAGGTAAACTGGTAAATAAAAATAACCTGCTCTTTAGGAAACAGACATGTGGAGTGGACCAGAGCGCTTAATGTAGCAAGACAGAGCTTGTCCATGGCTGGTTCTTTCACCATCAGATAATGAGTAGTGATAAAGGGATGGGAATTGATGAAGAAGTGAGCTCTGAAGAACCCGATGGTATCAATGAGTGCAGATTAATAAAGACAGCTGGCTCCTGGCTGCCCGTCCCTGGGAGCCGTCTTCCCATCAATAAATGAGGAGTACAGGAGCTCTACTTCCTGATTTATGACTGTGTGACCTATTCACTATTCTCTGCTTTAATTTAGAAAGCCGTGGAGTAGAGACACAAAATATTTCATCCAATTGTCGGGAAGATAAGAGGTATAAAAGTACAGTGCGTTTTCATTATTTGTGGAGTCCATAATTATCAGTTCACCTGCTCTTTAAAATGTATTTGTAACCCCCCAGGCCCCAGTCAATACTTGTGGCTCTTGCGCTATCATTCTTGAACATGCACAAAGCAGTGAAAATTTTAAGTCATCTGATGCTCTCCTTCCCAGCTGAGGTCCCGCGAGGCTGCACCAGACCTTCCTGTGCCTGCTCTCAGACACTCAAACACGTGTCCTCTTCTTGGGTTATTTGGTGCCATGTTTTCCACTCACTTGTGCTTCTTGTTGGTGATTTTGCTGTTAAAAATGGCTCCCAAGAGTGGTGTTGAAGGAAGCCTAATGTTTTTAAGGGCAAGAAAGCTACACTAGTCCTTATTGAGAAAATCCATGTGTTACACTAGCTTTCTTTAAGTACGTGTCATGGTGCTGCAGGGTGTAAGTTCAATGTTAATGATCAAGAATATATAGTAAGTGAGATGTGTTCAAACAGAAACACATAAAATCAGGTTATATATCAGTTGATGAAAATATGACCAGAGGCTGAAGGACCCTAACCCTGTATTTCCCCTAGGAGGCATGGTTCAGTGTATGTGGTCACTTACACAGGACGTAGCCAGTGTAAATAATCATGATGGACTATATTCTGGAAAGTGAAAACCACGGCATAGATGCAAAGGTGTCACTCCAGTTTGTGTTTGTTTCGCTTTGTGTTTTCATTACATAAAATTTGACAAAGCAAAGTCAGGGCCTTTTGCTTGGAGGAAGTGGAAAGAATCCATGGAAATAACTTCCTTTCTGGGCACTTCTCAGTATAGAGAATAAAGGGGAGCAATTTATAAAGGTTGCTTCCAGGTGCCAGGTCCCATAGAAAATGTGTACTAAATATTTGTTGCATGAATTAATGAGATTCTATAAAGACCTCACAGGAGAAATCCTGGAGGAGCATCATGTGGTTCTGCAGCTGGCCCACACCCACCCCTTCACCCCCACTCCTCACCCCTCACCCCTCACCCCTCACCCCTTCAGGCAGAAAGGACTGTTGCATCAAACAAGGACAAAACACACTTCCTCCTCTCTCAAGTTCTCTCTCCAAACTGGAAACATTCCTGCCTGGTCAGTAGCAATTCACATACATCACACGGTCTCTCAGATCACTGGCACATACATCCTCTGAAAGAACAAGGGTTTTGGTGATAACTTTGGGAATATGGCTTTGTAAAAGGGGACTGACAGAAATTCAGGTTTGTGTCGAACGGTAGAATGTAGGAACAGCTAACGTTTGAGGACTCCCCCAGGGCTAGGAGCTCTACTAGCTGCCACGTCATATGTGGCAGTGCCATTCTGAGGAAGAGAGACTATTAGGCCATTTCAAAGAAAAGTGCGACAGGTGCAGAGAGGTTAAGTAACTTGCCGCAGCCCGCATGGCTGGTAAGTACTAACCTTGGGTTTGAATGGAGGCCACCTGACTAGGGGGTTCTGGCTTCAGCCATGAGATGCAGCAGCCCCAAAGTTTCCTCTTAGGGAACTCCAAGACTCTGCAGTGCCTTGGGCTCTGGAAAGTGAGAAGGTGTCAGGAAAGGGGGCCAGAGAAAACTAAAGCACAGAGCTTTGCTGGGACTAAGCATGCGTGGAAGAAGAGGTCAGGATCATGGCCGAACTAGGGTGCTCATCTAATGTGCACTAATATCCCCATTCCATAATGCCCAGTTTCTTTCCTAATTGGTACTAAATTTCTGCACTGAAATCAGAAAGCACCAGGCTCAGAGAGAGCCCTGGAGATAACTCCTGACTTCTTCCCTTCCCTGGGTGCATCCCTAAATCAAAGCAATCTTGAACTCTTATAAACTCAGCTGCCTTGAAGCTCCTTGAGTCTGAACAGCTCTGTCAGCCCTCTGGGCTGTGACCTACATTTAGCCCACAGTCATCTCGTGCCTGGATTGCTGCCACACACCACTTTTTGGTTTCCAAGCCTGCCTCTTTCCAATCCATTACTATAATCCAGCTTGAAGGTTCTTTACAAAGTATAAATTTAATACTGTCACTCCCCTGCTTAAAACCGGTTGACAGCTGCCGAATGCCCTAGGAATGAACCCATTTCCAGGTGCACAACGATCTGGCTCCTTCCTCCGACCTGGCCTCTCCTCCTGCTTCTTCCTCTGTCACTTTGTCTCAACATTTCATGCCTTTCCTTGAAAAAGACCCGCTTCTGTCATCCTCGGGGCCTTTGCACTTGCTGGACCTTCCGCTTGAAATTTTTCTGATGAAATCTCACTTGTCGCTAGAGCATCAGCAGCACCGTGTCATGAAGGAGGCTGACCCCTAGGACTGTGTTCAGTCGAGGATGTCACCACACACCTGCGGAGCAGCCCGTTCACTCCTGTGCTGGTGTTTGTCATAGACCATGAAATGGTCTCTCACTTGGCTCCTTTCCTCATGGGACTTTGAGGTCCTTAAGAAAGGAGCTGTGCCTTTCCTCTCAGGGATCCCCAAGGCCTTGTAGTAAGTAGTATTTTAGTGAGTGTCTGTGCAAGTGCTTTGCTACTGACAAGCCACAGGAAAACCACTTAGACCTTGGGTCTCAGGTTCCAATGTGCAGAAATACAGTGGAACCCCCTAGCTGACCACCTCCCTACACTGACCACGTCCTTAAGTTGTCCAAACATGCACCCCATGTACATATCAGTATAGTAGGTAGGCATAGTTCCTCATGTCGACCACCTCCGTGTGCTGACCAGCTTGTTACTGTCCCTGGGGGAGTCAACTCTCGAAGGTGCTACTGTGACACAGGTGAATCTTCACAGAGGAGTGCCCACAGTGGTACTCACTGGGCTAATGGGACAGTTTTGTTTCTAGAGATTGACACGAAGGTCTTTGGGGATAGCACGTCTCTTCAGTCCCTCTCAGGCTCCCCATGTGCTGTGTTCTCCCCCACCTGGCCACTGCTTGTCCTGCAATTCATGAGAGTTTGTGACCACTGATTTACCTGCTGGTTTTGTGGCAACGGGAAGTTAATGAGGCAGAAATATTGTATTATTAATATCTAAACCGTTAGTGTCAGATTCTTACAATGGAAGAACTGTCTTTGTTTGGGAAAACATCTTTATATGAGTGTGGGATGGAAATTGAGAACCCAGGTGCTCAGGGACCATCTGGTGGGAGGTTCTGGGGACAAGGACAGAATTGCTTTATAGGGAAAGAAAGGGTTTAGGGTTTGTTGGTAATGACTGGGACGAAGAATAGGATTAAAGATGAGACAGACAGAAGAAAGGAGAGAGAAAACACAGTTGGCCAGGCAGCCAGTGTCAGGCCCACAGGTCAAACATGGACCACCACCTGTTTTTGAAAATAAGATTTTACTATTAATAGAATATGGCCACACTCATTTGTTTAAAAATCATCTTACAGCTGCTTTCAAAATACAAGTGCAGAATTTGGTAGTTTTACCAGAAACTACCCAGGCCTCAGAGTCCAAAATGGTTACCCTCTGCCCGTGTACAGAGGAATTTTGCTGACCCCTGACCTGCAAATGGCCAGTGGGCCGCACTCTTCCCTAGTTAGACTGGCTCGACCAACTGCTCAGATCCAAAAGGCCTACTACACACATGAACAGGCTGTGTAGCTGGCATAGCTCCCCGTGGCCTTCGGGGAGATCTCATTTGTCGGTAGAACATTTTTTGTTGGCTTTTGAGAGAGCATTTTCTGTGGTGCATTTGGAGAAGAGCTGAGTTTCACATCCAGGAGGAAGCAGCGTAGCAGAAGTCCAGGTGCACAGACATAAAATGTTATGCAGCCACAGGAGCCTCGGGACACCCAGAAATCCCTGGGAGGCATCGAGAATGTGGGGAGGGGGGCTGCACCCGAGTTTACTGCCTTTTCTGAAGGATACATACAGGAATCACCCAGCACAGTGCCAGGCCCACAGGACATTCGGGACGCAGGAATTACTGTTCTAGCCCTTTCTCACTCTCCACGTGACAGGAGAGAAAACAGGTGCAGAGACAAGAAGCCCTGCGCCAAGAACTTAAAGGCGCTCACTCACAAGGAGCTCTGTGAGAAATATATTTGTTCAGAGAAACCAAAATCCAATAAAAAAAGGGACGATGGAAGATGCTTGCCCTGAGACTTAAGGGGCTTCTGAGATTGAACCTTAAGTTTATTCTAAGTGTCTTTCTGCCAGGTATAATGAAAAATAAGGTATACTGCCAAGGTCTCTCTGCTGGGGACAAGAAAGCAAAGGGAATCTTCAGTAGAAAGGGACATTTCCTCTGCTCTAAGTTCTAAAAGGATTTTCTCACCTTGGGCCTTGAGAATATTTGAAGTGGAAAAATAAAACACGAAGTGATTCACAGGCTGCCTACATTGTAAAGCCTGTTGGCAGGGGGGTCAAAAGAGTTTACTCCTAGGCCCTGCCCTCCCCTGTGGACAGTCAGCAGGGCTGAGGCCCAGGTACCCCCTGCAAACAGCACAGGTGACTGAGGCATGGCTGGGCTGAGTACCACCAGGGTGGTGGATTCATTGTTTTAGGGCATTGTAGAGGGAGGTCTCAAACGATATGTAATAAAACATTCATTTAAAGCAGATCCCCACATACAGCCCCTTGACTGACTCTAAACTTCACAGACAAATCCCTTTATTGAAAGGATTTTTTGGGCGGTGCCTGTGGCTCAAAGGAATAGGGCTCTGGCCCCATATACCAGAGGTGGCAGGTTCAAACCCAGCCCCACACAAAAACTGCAAAAAAAAGGATTTGTTCTATAAAATGTGGATTTGGTCAAAAGGCTGCACTCCGAGACCTAGAAGGCCACATGTGGCCGCAAGGCCCCAGGTTCCCACCCCAGAAGACTTTCAAGGCCTCAGCGAAGGATTCATGGCCTGAAAGGGGGGGGGGGGGGACTTTTTTAAAGGTTTTCATCATAGATGAGGGGAAAGAGGTGAACCTCGTAATGTTGAGCTGAAATGAGCAGTGGAGAAGTACAGGCTGGATGTGAGTTTGCAGACGTGGTCTGGGGAGCAGTGGGGTGGGGGCCTCTTTAAGGCCAAGGCCGTAAGCAGCCTTACCTTAAACAAGATAATTGGATGGAAAGCTTTCTGCCATGCAGGAGATGCAGCCGATGGAATTTGCTCCCCTGAAGAACAATACAACTGTCTCTGCTGGTATTTGAAACCTGTCTGCAGAAAGTACAGCTGAGGCTCCTCTCAAGCCCCCGAGGGCAGCAAATGTAGGCACTCCGTGTAATAAACACGCGTTAGAAAAGAGCTCCATATTTTACTTAAAAGTAAAAGGGCAGTTTGCAAGTTGATTGCAGCGTAATCATTTAATTTACTCGGAGTTATCTCTCCTAATGCCATATTCTGATTCTGCAGAGATGCTAATCTCAGCGGTGGGAATTATGTCATGCTGGCAGTATTTTCACGGCAGAAAGCCTTTTTCCCTGGGGCGGAGTGGACTGTCACTCCATTTTTTTCAGGCCATCGAGTCACCCAAAGCCACCACCACCACAAGAGCTGCATTCAGAAATAGCAAGCCGGTGCTAGTAGCTTCCAGTACTAGGGGGAGGGAGTCGGGAAGGCACCCCTGAGCCTAGGGGTTAGGAAGCAGGAGGATCTTCCACAATCCAGACAGGGTGACAGGGAAGACACTCTGAAATAATGACAACTATGAGGACAAAAAAAAAAAAAAAAAAAGATCTGACATCCGATGAGCATTGCGATGGCCCATTCACCCTACAAAGAGCCTCATTTTTTCCTCACTTAATTCTCACTGCACATCCGTAACGTAGGGCCTGTTATTCTCAATTTACTGATCGGCCAGTTGAGATGCAAAGGTTAAGTGAACTGCCCAGTGTCAGCCAGTGAGCTGGACTGGTGAGCCTGGCTCAGAACCGGGGCCTGAGGTGCTTAACCACACCCCAAAGAAGGCGGAGGGCCCGGCCGACAACACTCTGATGAAATAGGATCCAGCAAGTCTTTCTGGACTGACTCCCATGCTGTGGTCTCTGCTTTTCCATCCCTTATTTATTCTATTTATTTGGTTGGGTTTTTTGTCTGTGGCTTAGAATAAAAAGAAACAGCATCCATGGAAAGAAACAGGCAGTGTGTGCTGGGAAGAATATTCCCCAGGGTGAGAAGCTGATCCCTGCCTCTGTGGCCCTGGCTTTATTTTTACCATCTCCTCTGTGTCTGTGACCATTGACATGGATCATCACTGAGCTTGTGTACAAATTTCGACAATCCACAGATCTAGAAATCTGCTCTAGATCAATTTTTACAACCCTCAGCCAGCCAAACCTTTTAGTATCTTTACCCTTTCACCTTTGTTTGGGAACATGTGAGTCACATCCCTAAGTCACAATCAGACTCCTGTCCAGTTTACCCTCGTCACTTTAAAAAGTCAGTCTGTGTGTCCTCGATCAAAATGCTTTTGGTTTTTGGTAGAATTGGTAAATCTCCTCCATCGATTCACATCACATTTGGCTGCTTCGATCAGCAGATAACATAATGAGTCATAAAAATGATGCAAATGAATGCAGTATAATGTTTTCAGCATGAAATCCAAGGCCAGGTGCTGAAATATGTTGATCACGGAAAACCCTGGAGAGGTGACACCGTCTCACATGCCAACAGATCTAGAAATCTCTAAAAAGCAACATATAGTCATGTGTTCCTGCAAATTGACAAATTCAGGCAATCATCCTGGGCTCCAAAATGTTTGTGAGCAATTCTGCACTGCTGAAATAACTCAGGGACAATCGTCTCCATCCAGAGGACGAGGGGACAAAAGGCAGATGGAAAAGATGGCAGGAAGAAATGTCCTGGTGCTACCACTTTTGTTGTTAATAAGATGTCACACGTATCCACTCTGTTCATTCACCACCAGCAGCCTTGCCAAGTCAAAGGGGGCGGAAACATTTCTTCACATTTACCAAAAAAAACATAAACTAAAAATGTTAGTCTCCCCTGCCCTTTGGTGACTTCCTTTTCTCTTAAAATTTTCCCTGACTCATTATCAGTTTAATTAGATAGCAACTAAGTAACAAAGTAGGGAAGGTGAGAGATTTTCCCTAACCTTATAGATGTGGTATTGATAGACTAGGGAAATTAAAGACTTCCTCATTTGGCCTTTAATCCACTTGCTCCATTATCTGAGGGCAGTTCTAACTATGGAAATGTGGCAATCATAACCACAAGAACGGTAGCAAGGACGTTCGCTGACCTTGTCCCGTGGCTAGCTGCCATGCTGTATTAATGCATCTGATGCTCATAGCAGCCTTTTATAAGGTACTTTAGTGGATACTCATATGAAGCCCGTTTTACACAGGAGGCACCGCCGTGAATCTCAGGAGCACAGTAATAATGCCTCATATTTTCACAGAACAAAAGGTATCGTGCTTTGCTGGATCAGCTGGGAATGCAGTGAAGGTTCAAAACTTCAAATCTCGAAGCTCTGAACAGCAAGGTTTTCCCCATAATGAAATAGCCTCAGGGCTGAAGTGAAAACCCCTTACTTGATCATGTATAACTCAGGCTGGCTTTAGAAAGCATCCTTGTAGGGCCAGCCTCCTAGAGCTTGTCTCTCCTGGCTGTCTCCTCCTTCCTCAATCCTCAGGCCTTGCCTTGCATTCTGATTCCTTCACCATCCCTCCTCTGAGAGGTGTGAAAGGTATGGGGCTCGCCCAGCACCATCCTAAGCCCCAGAGGCATAGGGGTAGATCTGACAGTGAGGGTCTCTCTAAGCCAGCGCGGGCTCCTCATTCTCCCCAGTTCATTTATTTGAAAGTTCTGGTCGGCACATCTATTTCATATGATTTTTTTTCTTTTTCTAAAAATACCAAGTTGGCTGCAAGCAAGAGTCAAACTTCACACAGCTCAGTATTGTATGATAATCCTACATGCAACCAGCTTTACCTGCTACAGCCTTACAAGGTGAGAGATTCTGCTTTCATCCAGAAAGAGAAAAACATTTGGGGTTGTGCTCTCTACCTGATCCAAAAAACAAGTTAATGTAGACTTCTTTTTTCCACTTTGAATTGATTATGCTTTCATTTAGAAGGTCCTTGTGTGCACCTACACCCAGTGGTGAAGCGTGTTTGTTGCTTTATGGATTTATGATCCATGGCAGACTTGGAGTTTCAGAGTTATAATCCTCTGAACAACTCAGAATTGCACCAGGGTCTTCAGTTGAAAGGAAAGTGTTATTTTCTAGTCAAGACCTCCTCACATATTCATGTTGGAAGAAATTTGTATTAGTGATAGGTGTAGAATAAATGAGATAAGGCTGATGGGAGGTGGTAAATCTCCCCAACCTCACTGAGTTTCATATGCAGTTAACAGCATGTAAATTTCCTAAACCTGATTAACAGCTTCACGCATGTGTGACCCCTATCAGCTACTTGACAAAGCTGTCATATGGGAAAGAAAAAAAAATGACAAATAAACAGATCTTGAATTCTTCCTCTAGGGGTTAATCTTTTTGCTATAGATTTGTATCCCCTCTATATATTTTTTTCCTCATTTGAGGAACTTGATATTTAATGCTTAAGGGTTCCTATATTACTGAGTTGAAACAGAATAATTCTGCAGCTGGCTAGCTCCCATTACAGGCCGCAGTATATTTTCTATTTGGTGTACTTCATTGACAGCTTATTAAAATGTGCTTTCTTCTGTATATTCATTTTGGAGTCCTCCAATCCTGAAAATCAATTCCTAATCACGTGTTTACAATAGAATTTTAAGATGCTGAGTATTTTTTTATTAGCCGCACTGACAGCATATCAAATGTTACAGGACTCACAGGGCCTCTCTCTCCCCCGCCCTCGCACTTCTTAAACCTTAGCACCAGGCAGGCCATGGGGCTTTCTGAAATAAGAGCACGTTGTTGGAGAGTCCCTGTAATTCCAAAGCCCAAGTCTCTGGCACTTAAGACACAGCTGAGTGGCTTTTGTGACTGAATGAGGAATTTGGAAGAGGAATCAGGTTCTGGGCCCACCCAATAAAAATGTATGGAGAAGCTTCTAGCACTCTGCAGCCCTCTAAAATACCTTCATTTTATTCCTAAAAAAAAAAAAAAAGAAAGAAAGAAAAGGTGGTGATAATGCTTCAGACACATTCATAAGACTTCTTGGGCCCTCAAACTTTCTGGTACAACCTTTGAAGGAAGGAAGGGGTATAATGTAGAGTCTTGGGCTCTCCTGGGGTGAGTAGAGTTAAGGTGGTTACGTTCCAGTGTTAATGGCATCTTTAAATACTTGTCAGCTAATATTAAATGAGCGCATGGTCTCCAATCTGCTTCTTGGCGTCCTCACTGTACCTACTAAAATTACATCAGCGTGCAGGGCAGGGAAAGGAGCCCCAGGAGGTCAGCTCCTTGGAGTGCAGAGAGCTGAGGCAGAGCCTAAGAATTAGGTGCCTTGTGTCTGTCCAGCACCTTATCTGTGCCAAAGCTTTCTCACAGGTGTCTCCTTGGAGCTTCACCACCTGCTACCAGGTAACTGATAATCTCAGTGGAGAGAGACTGTTCAGGTTGGATACATCATAATAAAGAGAACCACAGACACAAGGTGGCCCAGGACGCCACCTTCTTGGGTCTTTTGAGCTCCCAGAACCCTTCAGCTTCTGGGTTTTCAATTAAACTTTCTACATTGCCTCTTACAAATGGAATTCTTTTTCACTCTCTATCAGAATATAAGGTCCGTGAGAACAGAAGCACGCATGCTCCGTCGGCTCATCACAACCTTCCCAGGATCGAACGTGTTACTTGGAGCCTGGCAGATGACTAACTCTGGCCTTAAAAACAACAAATCCTGCGTGGCACTGTCAAAAAAAATGCTATCAGGATCCTTGTGTCTGTAGAACCAAATATTTCATTATCATGCGGACTAAGCTGTTCGTATTCCAAAACAGGAGACAGAAGGAAGGGAGGGAAAGAAACTCTTTGAGGGACACCTAGCATATGACAGCCACTCAACCAGATCTCTTCTGGGTGTGTGTGCTGCCAGTCCTCCTCCCAAACTTATGAAGTGGGAAGCATAATCTCCGTTTTGGAGATGAGTAAGTCAGGTCTTGGAGATGGTAAGGGGCTCATCGGCAGTCACAGGACTAACGGGCTGCCCGTATACTCACGTAGCTGACTGTGAAACTTAGTTCTTTTTCTGGATGCCTTCCCATAAATGTGTGACTTAGAAAGAAGAGGCTCTCCAGAACAGAATTATGACTATAAATACGAGATACCTTCTACTTTTAAAGCCCCAGAGCTTCTGAAGAGCAGAGAGGACCCACGTTTTTAATCCAGATGCATTAATAGGCTGTGATTTGAAGACAAGATATTCCTTTCTTCTTAGAGACTTAGTTCATGCCAAACCGCTGGTTTCCTGGTCTTCAGTGGATAATTGCCCCAAATTTCTTTCACAACCCAACTTTAGGCCTCTGCCTTGAACGTTCTTTGGTCCTGGCCTCCTCTGTCCTCTTACCCAGGTTCATTTTCTTATCTCCCGAAAACAGGTTCAAGTCAAGAATTTCCCCCCATCTTGCAGAAGAGAATTGTACAAAAAAAGCATTCCCGTTCTTGAAATCTACCTTACAAAGTATTAGATAAGTGGATACATTTGCTTTTTCATACTAGGACCTTACATTCTATAGAACGTCTACAACCTGTTTTTAACCTTAAACCAAATTTGCCTACTTAAATTTAACTAATGTTCCCTTCACATCATAGCACCTGAATGTCTATCATTCTTTCTGCAACATAAACTGCCAAGTCATTGTTCCTTGAGCTGCATTCCTTTTGCATTACATAAACTAAGGTACTTTGGGAATAACCATATCTCTAACAAAAGATCCATTGTCCTTAGAGATAGCAGAAGTCTTCCAATGGACCATTGTCCAGTGACAATGTTGGTGGCCCCAGTATACTCCATGTGGAAATACCGATTGGAGGCCTGACCATGTGGAACAGGATGTTGTGTCATGCAGTAGTTCTTTGCCTAAATGAACTCATCGCAAAGTAAGACTGAAGACAAAAGGAAAAAAAACTTAAGCTTTTTCAAAGCTATTAAACAATAGCCTATTAGTTGTCTTTGCCCCGACGGAGTTTTACCTGATGTTTTATTACTGACAAAACTGTATCTTCTATTATTCTGTGTTCTCCCATTTCAGAAGTTAGATAATAAAAGAATAATAGAATACTATCTTGCCAAGCAAGATGCTCCATCTGCTTTTGTTTGTTACATTTTTCTCCACATCCATCGCCCACTTCCCCCAAATGCTGCCTCTAACACAATAATTTTCCTTTAACACAGACCTGTGATTTCAATCAGCCCATCTGTGTTGCTCCATCTGGGGGAAGGGATTGAGGAATTAATGTTTGTTCCGTTCACATTGGGAATGGAAGGGCGTTTGCAAGTGCAGAGTTATCTCCTGAAACCCAGAGTTAGCATTTGTGAAGACCACCCAATAATGTGCCATCTTTGGTGACCTTTTCTTCTTGTCAGTAGGGGTTACCCTAAGACTTTAGGGAATGAATTGTGTGCTGTCTAGGCCAAAAGGTAATCTTCACCCCCACTATCTGGCTTGGAGGCCACTCAGGTCTCTACTCAATAGTGACTAATCCTCTAGCTGTAGAAAGATATATACCAACAACCTGACGCACATTTCTTCACTATAGTAACAAGATGCTACCACAGTGCTGTCAAAAGCAGATCCGCTGGGTAGAGAATGTCACTAGATGCTGTAAGGCATTTTGTAGCCACTGAACCAATAGCTCACAAAATGAATGAGATTTGGACAAGCATAAACATAAAACCCGTTGATGGCTCTAGAAGATCTCAGGGATTGAAAGATAAATTAATGGGAGTGGGAAAGATGCAATAGGAGAAAAAATTGGCTAGTGTATTTTCAGCACTTCCAGCATAAGCATTGGCTTAGAATTACTGACTTATGATGGCTGCAGAAAGCCTAGCTGCAAATAAAGAGAACTGCAGAGGCGAAACATTATAGCTAAGATTTCTAAGAGATAGCTCCCAATCTCCCCCTTAACTCTCATTCCCCAAACACGAAGGAGCCCCGGAGTGCACAGTGCACATTTTAATGCCTCATTAGATAAAGCATGATGTCACAGAGTGACAGTTGGCAAGGGAGCTCTCATTTGGAGTTGCCAGCATTATGTACCTCAAGATGCTTCAAACTCCTCTCACCGAATTCCTTTAATAAAAAACACAGCTGTGAACATTCATTCAAATACGTACTGATCCTGTTTTATTCCTCTGAGTAATCACTTCCAGATTCAGCCTGACATTTAGAACTCTGTTTCTAAATGGGAGACTTTAGAATTAACAAAGACACTTCTCATTAGAAGCAAAGCCAAGATCATGGTGAGTTTGAACACACTAAACTGAGGCTAAAGGAAACACTCGTTCAAAAGAACACGCATGTATTTGTAAATTATAATTTGTAAATTGTATTTGTAAATTATAATTTGGACCTGATCCTCTTCTGTCTGAGCACCGAGATGATCTGAAGGGTTTGGGATGCACCTACCATCTCCAGTTCAGAACCTATACTTCCAAGTTGTCTCTAGAGGTCAGAACCTTCCAAGGAATGTTAGCCTCAGGAAATTCCTGAAGCTCTCAAAAAGCCGAGAGAACATTTCATACCAGTACCAGCCATTGTGTTAAGAAATGACTTGAAATTTGACAAAATTAAGGTACTTGAAAATAGGAAATACGAAATCATATTGTATCTGCAGAAGACGGGAAAGCTGTAGGTTTCTGAAGTGTGAATAAGTGGAGACTTTAGCGAATCACCACCAACTTCTTGGAGGGAAGAATATCCACAGTTGACTTTCAGTTCCTGTCTTGAGTTCTTAGCATGAAAATTTTCCCTAGCATAAATGAAATTCTACTCAGGAATAATGATGTCCTACAAAATGTGGAATAAAAAAAGTGGGAAAGAATTGGACAAAGATCTCCAGTAACAGCCAAGCCTCTGGTGGAGGCCACATTGCAAGAGTCTAGCAATCTTGGTTCATCTCTCTCCAGCTACAAGTCTGCACTTAATCTGCATCTCAGTTCCTTTAAGCAGAAAATGATAATAATACATACTTCTTAGTGTTGTCCTGAGGAATAAAGGCGAGGACTGTGAACTGCTTAGCACAGTGCCCAGCACACAGCAGGTGTTGCTGTTTGTTCTCTCTGCTCCTGCTTACCCATCTGTCTTCATCCAAGCCCTCTCCTTCCACTTTATTGTCAAATGCCAGAATGCTCTAGGCTATATTCTCATCACTAAAAACAAACTAGGGAAGGGATTGTTTCTGAATTCCTTTCACCCACTGGCATGAGGAAGGTGGTGCATTCTTTCTTCTCAGAGATGCCTATAGGAAGGGTGGGGGAGGTGGCAGGGTGGAATGGCTGATCAGCCCCTCGTCTGACCTTGTGAGTGATCAGCGGACCCAGCCAGAGGGGCCTCATGTTGTCTGCATTAGACAAGCATGACTCCATTTCCAACTTCTTGCACACAATGTATAAGTTTCCATATGGACAAGTAGATAATCTAGACAAGCTCGCAAAAGTGAAGGTGGAGGAGAAATGCGCTGTCCTCTGACAGTTAAGTCATTGTGAACAATCAGCCCCTAAAGGCTATTTGCTGTTAAAATTGTGTTAGAATCCTTACCATGCTTACCGAAGCAGCACTCTTCACCAGATCACTAAGCATTCTGTCTGCCTGTGTTTGCTAGTCTTTTTTTTAGAAATTATCTAAATTATTTTTTGTGAATAATGAAAACACATACAGTAGAACCTCTGTAAGGTGACCACCCAAGGGACTGTGAGTAACAAAGTGGTCAACCTAAGGAGGTGGTCAACATAAGGGACTAGGCCTACTGTACTGAAATGTACACGTGGTGCACGTCTAGTCTGTGAAAATTAGGTTAACGAAAGGAGCTGGTCAGTGTAGAGATGTGGTCAACTGGGGGAGGTGGGGGGTTCTACTGTAGTATGAAATTCATAAAGTTCTCTTCCGCCTATAAATCTAGCATTTCAATCTGTCCCTAGAGGCAACAATTATCGCCAAGTCTTCAGGGTGTTTTTCCAAGATAATTATAAACACATACCCAAATATTGGCATCAGATTCACACTGTTCTGCGCCTGAACTGGGTATCTTGCTCTTAACACTATACTTTGGGGTTCATTCTATATTAGTATATATAGAGATGCCTCATTCTTTATAAAGGCTGCATAGTATTCCGTCATATGGACATACCATGTTTTTCTTGAAATTAGTACTTTCTGGGCATTGAGGTTATTTTTCATTGTCCTTATTATTTATTATAGAAATTGGCTTTTGGATTATGTATGAGGCCAACTTATTTCACACTTGCATGAGTATATGTGTAAGACAAAGTTATAGATGTTAAACTAATAGTTTGAAGAACATGGGCATTTAAAAAACATATAAGGCAAGCATAGCCAAATTGTTCTTGTAGAGTTTTATCAATTATAGCCTCAAAAATGCTAGGAATTTCCTATTTCTCCAAGTCAGTGGTTCTCGACCTGTGGGTCATGACCCCTTTTTAACAATGAAAATACATTGCAGAATTAGGAAGGTTGAGAACCACTGCTCTGTGTCCTCGTCAACATTCATTATAGGCTACAGTTCTGGTGTTTGCTATCTATGGAAATAATACCTCATTCTATCATTTGCTTGTATTTCTTTAGCTTGATATCTTTGTGTTTTTATTCCCTTATATGTGAGCTGTTTATTCATATCTATTGCTCTTTTCTATTGGGTGGTTGATATTTATATTTATTTATAAATCTATTCATGTTAAGGGTAACTCTTTGTCACATGGTTTGCAAATATTTTTATACTCTGTCAATTACATTTTGATTCTGTGGGGTTTGTCACATAGAAAATGTCTATTTTTATGTGATTAAATTTTTCATTGCTTCCATATTCTGAGCTTTGAGTTACACTAGACCTTTTCTACTCTGAGATAATTGGTTTTTCTATTCTTTTAGTGTTTTTTTAACCTGCAAAAATTTGACCCTTCTACCATTTATATTTGTTTAAGAAGTGAGGTAGACATGTAATATTTTGCATGGTAATTATCTAGTTATTACTTACTGGATATTATATCTTTTTCCACTGACTTAAACTGCACTGTTAATTATATATTAAATCCTTGTATGTATTTTGGCTTATTTCTAAATTTCTGGTTTGTTCCAAATTGCCTGCCTAGTCAACCAATGGAATGACCAGGTTTGTTTGTTTGTTTGTTTTCATCCATTCTAAGTGGAAAGGAATGACCAGTTTTTAATTGTTATAGCTTTGTAATATATTTTAAGTAACAGTCAGGGCAAACCTATTTCCCAATACTGTGCTTTCCTAGAATTTTCCTGGAATTCTTTACTTTAATTTCACCATATGTGCTTGTCTTCTTATTTAAATTGTTACATAAATCTACAAATTCACATAAAATTCTTGAATCTTTTTGATGCTGTGTCTTCCTATCCATGAACATAGTATACTTCTGATTTTGTCTTCTTTTGAATTCTTTATTAATGTTTTAAAAGTTTCTTTATGTATATTATGTACGTGTCTCAATTTTATTCTGAGGTATATTTTTAAGTTCAGAGTATGACTGAACAGTCTTCTTTCTTCTGTCATACCTTTATACTTACTGTTTGTTATATATATGAAGGCTATTTATTTTCCATATTAATTTTATACTACATGGCATGCTGAATTATCAGACTATTTTTAGTAGTTTTTCAACTTATTCTCTTGTGCTTTACAAGTAAAAAACACAGCAATTGCAACTATTTCTTTTTCTTAAATTAATTCATTTTTAATTGACAAATACTGTGTATATTTATGGTGTAAAACAAATATTTCTTTGTAATTTGGTTACTAGTTTATGTTAATCAGGATAAGTTAGGTTATGTGGCAATACCAAACAGCCCCAAGTTGTTAGAAATTTAACACAACCAAAGCTTATTTCTTACCATTCAAATTCTCAAAGGCCATGTAATAAAAGAGATGGACAAAGGATAGCTAACCAACAATTAAATCCCACAGTGGCATGCATCACTTCTGCTGATATGTCATTGATCAGAGCAAGGGACAGAGGTACCCCCAAGACCAAGGAGCAGGGCCGGGTAACTCTGCTATATCTCTGGAAGTAAAGGTAATTCAGAAGTGATGCAGTGTACCCTCTCCCTTAATTTCTTTGACCAAGGTAGGAAATAATTTCTCCAGTCGCTCCAAAAGAATTGACTCTTTATGTATTATCCTGAAAATTAAAAACTTACAGATCAATGATTCAAAAAATTATCTCAAATCTTGCAGAGAAGGAATCCTTGTTAAAGTCTAGTTGTCATGCATACCTGAGGAACACATCCAAGCCCACTTTTCTTTCTCTGTGAAAAGTCCTTTCACCAGTTTATCAATGGTTATTCTAGGAGGCCATTTCACATTCTAATTCTATCTCCTTTATATGGTGGGTATCTCCTTGAATTTGTCTTTCTTATTTTATTCTGTTAATTCTACATTAATTCTATATCTCTTCAGTGGGAGTAGGGGGTTTCTGTCTTTAAGCACTGTGTGTTATATAAAATCTTTGTGCTTAAAAGAAATGTGTAGAAGGGGGATGAATGTATGCAAATCCATGTATAGAAATACATGTATCTTCACTTCCTCTATCAGCTCTCATGCAAAACCATGATGTCAAAAATAGGCATATTTAAACTCTCTCTAAATAGCAAAATCAAAAATGTTGGCGTATGATGGGAATGATGCTGCATGCTTACAAAAAAGATTTTTAGGCATTTCAAATTCTCTCCAATAACAAGGTAGCCAATTGTTAAAAAGATGCTGTTAGTGTGATCTTCAAATGCCTCCCCCTTAGTGCTTGGCATGGTGACTGTGATAATGTAATTTCTGATAATTCATGTTTTCTTAATGCGTATTATCTACTTAGAAAAATCTTTCCTTCTTCCCTTGAACCTATTTGAGTCTATCTAAACAGAAATACATGTAACATACATTGTGAAGAAAGGATTATTGGGCAGAAATCTTTTTTACATAAGAAATATATCGAAGAACCCAAACAAGTGAATTTTTATTACTTCCAAAGTATCATTCTAATGGCAAATTAGTCAGTGTTTTTATTTGAATTATTCCCTTCTGATCAATAATACATGCACAAGAAAATATCTGTTTTAAAGAATTCTCTGCATGATCAAAACAATATACAATTGGTACTTCATTTGACTTTGTAAGAAAGCTAATATTTGGCTTTTCAACCTGAAATAAATACCTTCCTCTCTATTCTCTTCTGATTGTGCCATAATTAACACCAGAGAAGCACAAGTTTAACTGCATATGACAGATATTTATTTAAAATACCTTCTGCATATATTAACATTTTTCTTTCTGCTTGTTAGAGTAGCCTTGAATTCAGCAATAAAATCAGATTCACATTTCTGTTATGTTAATAGCCCCATACTAAAGCAGAATATATCATTTCAGAGGAAGTCAGTGAGCTACATCACAATAATTGTGTTTATCGCATTGGGGAATGTATATGGGGAAAATACTGTGGAAAATCTTCAGTCTCCCCAAGCATCCTCAAGCACACACATTGAAGTCACATCCAAGTCAACTATCCCATCAGTGCCCAATAGTTAGTTTCTTTCTATTTTCTGAGAAAATGGACATTCACGTTGCTTAAGAAACTTTACCGTAACATCATGGGGTCAATAATACAAGCATTTCTACTATCAGTAAAACCTTCCATGTAAAGATAATTTGTAAGAGACATTATAAAAGGGAGGTGCTCACAAAATTCTGGAAACCTAGAATTATGAGATATTTGCAACTACGAAAATGAGATTACTAGAACAAACAGAAACAAATATTATTTTCACATTAGGATATATGTTTTATATCTTCTTGGGGATTCTATATAAGGTGTCCCATAATTCACCCCTAAAGTTCCCATACTTAAGGGAAAATGGAAAATTGTAGCTATGTCCCCTTATTTCTAAAATATTCATTATAAAATTTTACTAAGTCATGGTGAACACATGGAGCAAATTTTCTAAATGTTTTGTGAACCTTTATAATAAATACTTTGTAAATAAAGGTCCATTTAACTACAATTTCCCATTTTCCTTGTGTATGTAGACTTTAGGGTTGACCTTTGGGACACCCTGTGGGTAGAACACGTAAATAAAATCAGTTAAGCCAAAAGAATTTCAAGGTGGAAAGTGTTTTAAATATTTGAATATCATGATAATTATATAAACAACAAAACCTGGGTTCCCTGTAATAATACAAGAATTTACTTTATGTTCTCACAATACACTTCAGTGTCCAAGACTCCAAGGACAGAGACATTTAACTAAAGGTAATATATCTGTCTATTAACAGGAGTGGGATTAGAACCCCATTCTGGCTAGTTCCTAGATCTCTGGCCTGTGCAATTTACCCTGCATTGCACTGTCTGTCCTCCTGAGCACTGCAGAAGAAGAGATTCACAGCCAGCATCTGAGTATGTGTTCTGCTCAGAGGCAGGGGAAACACTTCATGTAAGCACCAGCTCTGATAACAGGTGGCCAGGGAAGAGCCTGGAAGCCATCATGCTCCCCAAATCTGATACATCACATCAGTGCTTAAAAGTGGGGAGTGTCCAACAAATATGATAGTGGTGAAACCATACTATTCCTCAGTGGGCACAGGTTCCCAGCAGTCATCCAGATAATTCTGAGCTCACCTTTTAATGTAACACTGAGTCTCAAATGATTTGAACTTGTACGCTCTCTGCTCTGCTGAAATTAACATAAATGGAACATTATTGGCCCTTTTTCATTCTTCTCATCAAAGGCTCCCTTGTTGCAGCTGCACTAAATTCCATGTCTGAATAGGGGTTAAGTAGAATTTCTGAGGTTCTTAAAAATAAGCATCATATTTACAAGGTTCAGTAATAGTTTAAAATTGTACTTCTCTCATGATATAGAAAAGAAGAGAAAAATCATAAGGTTATTATGGATGGTTTTCCCTTTCATTCGGTTGATGAATAGTTCATCAAAAAAATCTGGAGAAATAACTCCATTTAATTAGGGGTGCTGACAAGGACAGACTGTAGTATCATTAAATATTGTAGGCAATGTAGCCAGTGTCTTTGGGCACAAAAACTGAACAGAACTGACCGTGCTTTCTTCTGTTGACATAAGTTAATGCCCCTTGATGAATATCACTGACACTCTTAATTAAGGAAGGGGCCAGGCTTATACAAATTATGAATCTTCCTGGTCTCAGAATCCAAAGTTCTATTGATGTGTCGTCTACTCTAAGCCCATAATTAACCTTACCAGCAAACATTTCATCCACTGAAGAATCCATGCATGAACCCATTCATTCACTCATCTGTCCATCCATTTATTCACTCATCTGTCCATCCATTCATTCACTTACCTGTCCATCCATTCATTCACTCACCTGTCCATCTATTCATTCATTTACGAATGGTGGGAAAATTGTCATATATTGGTGTAGTGAGAGCTTAGAACTCTGAAGTAGTCTGTGCAGTGTCTACTGGAAGGTCATGACCACCATGAATATATGAGTTCCAGATTCTTTGTCTGAAACATCATGGCAGCATCCATTCTTAGCATGAAACACAGTATCACAGAAGTGAGTGCTCACTGAAGGAGCTGCTCTTAGAAGTGTATGAGGACGCAGATAATTAACCACAGGTGCACAAACATCTGACCTCTGACTCAGGACAACTCAAGAGTTACTGGCAAAGGACCAAATTCTCCTTTGTTTTATAACCAAATGTTTTCTTCAAACACAGAACTCCCTTCAAGACCATGAAGAATCAGTTCCTATGTGGATTGAAATGAAATGTCACTTTCCTGTCACCTTTTCCACCTCACCATGACTAGCAAAGTAGAAATCCCGTTATAAAAGTCAACAAAAACAGAGCTTGCGTACAGGACAATCAGAGGAGTCCTGCCCTGTCCAGGTTTCCTGTTTAATCAGCAGCAGAGTTTGGACTGTCACATTCATTTCATTAATAATACTTCTATGACTCGATTTTATTCTTGATTTTGCTCTTTCTTAAAAAAAAGAAAAAAAGAAAAAACCCCAAAGAGAGCTTTTAACATAAAACTCTAGCTGCCAGTTGATGATCATAAGAAAATGAACTAAAATATATCCTAGAAAAATGTGATATTGTTCTACATTGTGGGATTGGCACTGACATGGTGAAATTCTTTATAAATACTCTAAGTGCCCTGAGTATTTTTAATAGCAAATATTATCATCAGTCTCTGGGTTATGGTGCTATTAATTATGACAAAAGAGATTATTTTCCAATCTGGATTATACTACAAACTGCAGGGTAGCTCTTGAGATTTCCCTCTTAGAATATTAAAATAGTAGCTGCAACTTATAGGACTTGTGCCTCTTTGAAAATATTTCTATCTTTTAAAATGTTAAATATAAAAACAGGAAATTGCATAAATGTTGAAGAGATAGCTATTGTCACAGAGCACTGGTGCAAATATTAAATTCACTTTTTTTAAAGCCATTTCAACTTGGACTTTGTACTAACTATATAAGAAGTTTTGGAATAAATGAATTTTAATTGCCCTGATATATATCTTTAAAATCCTTCAAAAACATTATTGAAATGATGAAAGAGTGCTGGGAAATCCCTGATCAATATCTAATAATGTTTTTATGTTGAGTTCAGTTTCTTGTTGGAGCAGATAATTACTACATATTAAAATAAGTCTATTTTATTGGGGCAGTTAATTTTTCAGAAATGTGAGGCCCTTTCTGCCACTTCTACCAAGCAAATAAGATTCACTAGGGGCGATCAGTGGAAATGGGACTACAGGGGAGACGGAATCCACGTGGCCTTGCTGCTCCCTCTTGCTGTCCCTGGAATCTGTGTCCCAGCTTCCATGGAAGCCATTTTTGGGGACTAGGCTCCAATTCCCTGTCATTGTACATCTCTGCCTGTAGTTACCCCTTTCTCCAATACTGTCTGTTGACAAAAGCTTGCTCCTGGTTCAAGCCCCATTTAGAATGTTGTCTCCTCCAAAAAGCCTTTTCCCAGTCCCTGAATTCATTACCTTTGCCCCATCAGCATGCTGCTTCCACTCTGCATAATACTAATTTCTTAATACCTTTAATTATATATGTATCTTTCTCACCGATGAGATATTAAGCACGCTGAGGATGAAAACCTGGTCCTATCTTTGCTTCTCTGTGCCCCTAACGATGTTTTAACACTGTTACATGTTCTGTAAAGGCTTGGGATCTGGCACCCTTGCAGTTCTTAGAAGGCATCATTCTCTTTCTTATCTGTTGAACTTGGTCCACACTGCTGTACCCTGGGCCTGGGAAGCCTTCTCCCCCGTGGTCCTTGTTCTCCACCTACATCTCCCACCCGTGCATCAAGGCTCTCCTAGTTGACGTGCCCCTACAGGAAGCCTTCTACAATCCCCACCAGGTGAGATCTGGGAAACCTTCTCCACTTCCTTTGAAATCTCTACCTTCTTCGATAATGGCGTGAGGCTATAGTGACTTGGTTACACAATGGTCCTACCCTTAGTTTTGTGAGTTGTTTGAGACAGGAATCCTTTCTTGTATCTCTGACTGGCTAAGACCAGCATGGCAGGCACTCAATAAATATAAGTCCCCATGCATAGGGAAACAGGTATCTTGGAACATGTTCTCCATTAGTAAGAAAGAAGACTTTGTGTGTGAGGTGACAACATATAGAGAATATTTTGTAAAATCTTATCATGAATATATATATATATATATATATATATATATATATATATATATTTTTTTTTTTTTTTTTTTTTTTTTTTGTCTCTCACTATGGTGGCCGCAAAATAGTAATCTGGTATAATAAGGAAGAGAACAATCACTCTATGGGGGTC